>JAHWFO010090611.1:0-10328 GCA_023313115.1 Rhysida immarginata | reverse complement strand
GTGCCATTAACAAAGCCAAAACTTCGTCTTCTTCATCGGAAGAACTGCCAGATGAAGAGCTATCCAGTAATTGTGAAAGAATTTCGTCGATTTCAGTCACTGAGGTAGCCATCTTGATTTTGCAAGCGAGAGCAGAGAGCAACACTGCTCCACCGATTTTGGAAGAGCGCGAAGGAGTGCTCCTCGGCGCAAGGAGCAATACCAGCCGAACGCTGTGGGAGCCGCTCTGTGAGAGCAGGAGCAACCAGCCGAACAATTATTAGAGCTCCAGAGCGCTCCGGAGCACGCCAGAGCAGCCAGCCGAATTCGCCATTACTTTTTTTTTTTACATTGTTAACGACATTTTCAGTGTTTGCTTTCCAGCAGTTCAGTGCTTTCTTAAGAATCACGAGGCACGCGCAAACAATTGTTTTGCTAAAGAATTCGTCACGGCAAAACAATTATTAGTTTCATGAAAAAATGTAACACACTTTTGGATCGTCCGGTAATGAAATTCCAAGGGTGATTATCATGATCTGTAAATTATGGTGGTTGTTGAACTACCCATCCCACCATTATTGTTTCAAATTAATGAAAAAGATCACTATAGAGGGCGAACCGTCTCATCGGGTCGGATTAGCAGCCATTCGCAATGTTTAAAAGCAGCGTTTATTATATTTTAGCAATTAATTTATACCATGATCAATAAGTGAGGCCATATAAATAAATCTTATTTCCTGACCATAGAAATACGAATAAAATTAGGGACCTATTGGACTGGATACCACCAGTGGCAGAAAAAGTCATTAACCCTGTTTTTTTGCTTAGTTCAATGACCACCTTCATTTACAGATCATGGTGATTATTCAACGCCACGTCTACTCAAAGCCTGAGCGCGAAAACGTCATACATGGTTACATCACATGCGGTAGGGTATTGTTAATCATATTTCAACCAATAATAAGCCCGAAATTGTACCTACCGTAGGTAATGTAACAATGTAGAAATTTTCCTTGAGCAGGCTTTCTCTCTAGGCGGTATTGGATTATTTCGACAGTTCGTTTGTGAAAATACTGCATCTCTAAACTTCATTTTGGTCTTAAACGAAATATTTTAGTCTGTAGACTTGTCAAAGTTAGCTTTTGTGTCCAGAATTACTATTAATTAGTGATAATTCAAAATGCTAACGCTGGCAAAAAAAAACCCAACAAAAAACAATCCTCTCATAATTATGTCACAATCAACAACTTTATCACCATTGATGATCAAATCAACATCAATTACATAAACAATTAACAACGATAACAATAAACGACAATGCAGGCAAAAACAAGTGGAGATGGGTTGTTTACAGTCAAATTTTGACGGGATCTATCTAGTAGATTGTATAAATTATTAAATTGAGAAAGTTCTCCTTTATATAAAGTATAACATGGAAGATAAATAAAGTAAAATACAGTTGAAAACGGAGTTCACCAAATTATATTTCAAATAATCTGTTGATGTAAGAGATGATATCCAGTTATTAGATGATGTTCACTTGTTCCTTTTTTGTTGACAGCTTGAAGGATGTCCATAAAGTACCAAGTTAACTTCTCCAAAAACCAATTTAACTTCTCCAACATCTCTTACATTAACATATTTTTTGATGAACCCTACATTTTATGAACGCTAATTGGCATTATTTGCGCAATTGTTTACTGTTGCTTAAAACTGATTATTTGTGAGTTAGGAAAATGTTGTGCCAATTATTCTCTGTTGAAATATTTTTAGATACTCCTGGGCAGAAATGTACATACTGTATTGTATATTAATAACGAAAAAATAATAAACGAGCCAATAAATACGTTTCACTACGTTTCGAAGTTATTACATTCGATAAACTGTATACTTCTTTAATTTAAATATTGAATATATGCCTAAATTTAACATACCATAAATTACAATTTAATTATGGAAAACAAAACAAAACAAAATGAGTCCGTACTTTTGAGGTGAAGAATAGAAAGCAACTTTGACACGCGAAATTTAAGAAAAGATTTTTTTCTTATTTTTTAAAATTTCTCTCATTTTAATTTACAACTATACTCTATCCAACGAAAGTTGGAGTGGGCGTGTCCAGTTAAACTTCCTATTTCAATTGTTAGACATTGTTGCCAAAGCAGAATCAACAATGTCTAACAATTGAAATAGGAAGTTTAACTGGACACGCCCACTCCAACTTTCGTTGGACAGACTGTAGATAGATCCCGTCAAAATTTGACGGTAAACAACCCGTCTCCACTTGTTTTTGCCTCTATTGTCGTTTATTGTTATCGTTATTAATTGTTTATGTAATTGATGTTGATTTGATCATTAATGGTAGCAAAGTTGTTGGTTATGACATAATTGTGGAGAGGATTGTTTTTTTGCCAGCGTTAGCATTTTGAACAGTAAATTACCGCTAATTAATAATAATTCTGGACACAAAAGCTAACTTTGACAAATCTACAGACTAAAATCTTTCGTTTAAGACCAAAATGAAGTTTAGAGATGCAGTAGTTTTCACCAACGAACTGTTGAAATAATCACTCTTGGAACTTAAGCCCCTTTCACAAATAATCACTCTTTTTGGTGGCACATTTCTTGGTGGCGTGTTCAGATTTTCCTGCCTCCAACGCGGCCACCGGAAATGAGTCACCCTCTGTTCACGTTGCCGGAAACGACTCGTTGCTATGGAAACCCTCCTTCCTCAGCTCCCCAACAATGGTGGTGGCGCGACGTCGTGTGAAAGGCTCTACTGTGAGCAGTGTAATGACGTGGCCGCGCCACCAAGTTGGTGGCTCGAGAAATCGCGTCTTGAGCACATCCCCTCTTCTGGCCGCGCGTCCAAAGACGCGGTCGCCACCACGTGTGAAAGGTTCAACTGTCAGCAGTGTAACGACTCGGCCGCGCCACCATGTTGGCCTCGTGTGAAAGGGTCCTTAAATATATAGATGTTACTCAGACGACAATGTTTAGGTGAAGTTTCAGTTCCGTCGTGTGCTTCAAGCTGTCGCCAACACTGGTTAAACGTGCAACAACAATGCAAAACTGTTTCAATTTTTATCCTGTCATTACGCATGGGCTTAAAGGAATTTTGAATTGGAAATTAGCGCTAATTAATAGTAATTATGGACGCAAAAACTAAATTTGACAAATCTACAGACAAAGACCTTTCATTTCAGACCAAAATGAAGTTCATAGATGCAGTAGTCTTTACCAACGAACTGTCGAAAGAATCGCGCTTGGAACTTAAAGATTCTAAACATATAGTTTGTTTAATTTATAGATTTTTATTTTATAATTTTTGTTTTTTACCAATTACTGTTATTTCAATAATAATCTTGTCATTTTGGGGTTTTTTAGCATCATGATAAAACCCTATTAACGACGGTACAGATGTATGTATGTTCTCTGTATGTGTGTATGTCATATGCCATAACTTTTGAAAGGATTGACCTAGAGACTTGAAATTTTCTACACACGTAGGCCCTATACAGAGGACGGTGCGAAAAGTATAGCGAATCCTCTGGTGTGACCCGGAGCCCCTCAGGGGCCACTTGTATGAATTTCCTGGTTCCTTTTTTATCTTTTGAACAAAGAGGCCTAAAATCCTGAAATTTCATAAATTTATAGTGCGGGTCTAAAAATAATAAAACCAATATACAAGAAAAGTGATATAAGCTTCTAGGCCCCTGCCCGGAGGTCCCAAGGCCCGAAATACAATTGAAGCTATAACATTTGAACGGAACGACCTAGGAACTTAGAATTTTGTATATTTATTGTGTGGTGTTAAAAAAATATAGCAAGTGTACAAGAAATGTGACGTAGCCTCTGGGGCCCCGCCAGAAGACCCTGAAACCTCAAATACAAATCAAGTTATAACTTTTGAACGGAAATGTCTAGAAACCTGAAATTTTGTATATTTTTTGTGTGGTACTAAAAAATATTGCAAATATACAAAAAATTGAACAAAAAAAAGGAAATGGATCATACCAAATTTACAATAAATGATGGAATTGCATTGCTTACTCCAGAATAACTCTTCCATGAACGAAACAAACAGCTAATAGAGCTTACAACGGCAATATACCAAAATGCCAGAAGGATCTGTATTGAACTAAATTTATCAATTCCGTGGTCAAGGACTTCTCAGAGAAAGAGATAGCAAAGAAGTTAAGAAGATCTCATAAAGCCATCCACAATGTGTTAAAAAGGTGATGAATGCGACAAGGATAAGCGAAAGGGAAGGAAGGTGTTAAGTGCACGGGACCACAGAAGGATTTTTCATTTAGCCATCACACCGGGACATTTTATAAGACAAACTGCAGCTGAACTACAACTAAGTGTATCCAGAGAAACTGTGTGGAGAAGTCTTCACGAAAATCAATACACCCAGTACAAAACACTTACCCGAAAGCCTCAACTGAAACCCCATCACAAAGTGGGCCGTTTGAAATGGGCAAAAACAGTTATGTCCTGGACATCTGAGTGGACAGCGGTTGTGTTTACCGACGAAAAAAAGTTTAATCTCGATAGACCGGAAGGTAATTCCTATTACTGGCACGGTTTACGTAAAGAACCTCGCATTACATTCAATAGTAACTTTGGCGGTGACTCTGTGATGGTTTGAGGGGGATTTTGGATTTGGAGGAAAAGCAGATTTTGTTTTCATTTCAAGACGATTAGATTCAAATGCTTAACAAAACATCCTTTATGAACATTTGATTCCATTTCGCCCATTAATTGGAGGACAACAGTGGACTTTTTAGCAAGCCAGTGCTTCGTGCCACGTCAACAAAACAGCATCTCGGTTTGCACGTGAAAAAGTGAATGTTCTGGAGAACCCAATGGAGAACTTATTGTGAATAAGGGCTACGCACAAAATAAGCAATTTGCGCATGTCAACGAATTAAAGTTAGCTATTCTAGATACTTAAGAAGAACTTGGTGATAGCACATAACAAAAGCTTAAAAAGTCCTTGCCTAACAGAATTTTTAACATTATTTCTCAAGAGGGAGGATGTATTGATTATTAAGTTCTTGAAAGACCATATTTTGTGACTGTATATGCCAGACGTGGGCAAATGAGGCTCTTGAGAGCCGCATGCGGCTCTTCGTTGAGTTAAGTGCGGCTCTCATTGAAAATTTAAACATGTTTTTTCAGAAACTTTTTCACTGAATCTTATTAAATTGACTAAGTAACTAATATTTTGCTATTTGAGATGTGTATTTAATACTATGTAACTATTGTGTGGCTCTTTATAATATATGAAAAACCGCAATGCGGCTCTCACTGATGTATATGCTATAACTAAACACTGATTCCATTGATATGAGACAGCCAAAAATTTGAAAATGAAATTGTGAACCAAATAACAGTCATAAAATTGTGAAACAAAGTTTGTTAATTGTTTAGTGCATCATATATACTGGTGTAAAGTATATATTTATTTTGTTTTAATAACTTGGTATATCAAAAAAAAAATCAGGCTATCCATAGATATGTGACGCAGTGTTAAAGAATTTACGGTAGAAACCTGAGTCGAAATAATTGAGTATTGTCAACTGAAACTTATAAATATTCTTTTCTCTTGATCGGGTTCGAGACAATTAAATCGGATCGGGTTTCGTTTCTTCCTTCTATTTCTATGCTCAAAGGTTTCTACTGATTTATTTCTTTCAAATGGTTGACCTACTAATCTTCTTTGAATTACATGTTTTCAGTGAATTAGAGTTAAAAAAATTAAAAAATTATCTAATAAAATTTCGCGCAATCTATATGAATAAAATAATATCAAGATTATCTTATTGTAAAATTCCGTTGCTTATGAATAAAATATTACAAGTAATTAAATTAAATGAAAAATGGATTAAAATGCATTTAAAAAACTGACAATGCCATCATGGTCATCTGACAGAATCATTTCAGACGATGTTCTTTTTTTGCATTTCCAATTAAGAGAAAAATTTAACAAAGAATTAAAATTCTACTGTCTATTTCACAGCAAGCTGAAGATTATTTCCATTACAAGTGAAGTTGTCAGTAGTTATCATTAAGAGTCATTATTAAAGTTTTCATAATGACAGTGGGCGTTAAGAGAGAAACCTCAATTATGCAATTTCCACTGTCCATTTGACTCATCTAAAGACAAGCGTACTTAAAAAATACTGTCTGCATCTATCATATGTATAAGAAACAATCATATGTTAGCAGTTTCTCATTCTTTTGACTAATTATAAATTTATAATTATTATTATTATTATTATTATTATTATTATTATTATTATTATTATTTAGAATAATTTTTAAATGGCTATTTAATATACTGTAATTTATTCTCTTTTCAAATTCCATTAAAAATTAATAATAGCAGATAATTTAAATAGAATTTATTAGAACTTCAAGATGATCTTGTAGTATTTCTATATATAATGTTTTCTAAATTTTATACAAGTAGTTTAGGAAAGGATTATTTGAGTTTTCTTAAAACTTTATACAGTAATAGACACTTCAAGGTTAATCTATTACTGTTCAAAAAAATACGTTCATTCTACGTAAGACACAGTTGAAATGACGAATTTCTATCTCTTGATATAGAATGTGTGAATAATAGCAGCTATATTAAACGAGGAAGAAACTTTTATTTTATACATTTTAAATTCATTTACAAGTATGCTATACTTAAATATTAATAAAATCAATCTATGATGTCGTTCTCCAACTTCGCTGTGAAAATTATTCATCTTCTATTCTAATTGCTCTGAAATTGCTCTGAAAAAGTTTCTGCAAATCGAAAAGTGGTCATGTATTGTTTGATTTTTTCCTATTTTAGAATAATAAAGATGGTTGCAATGAATGCGATGAAGATGAAATCGAGATAATATGAAATACATTATCATAAAATTGCATTGCTTAGAATTTTATATATACTTATTATGTGCATGAAAAAATGCAATTAAGGCTACCTCCATAAAAATGCAATCAAAAATTGTTTTTAATAATTTTTATGCAATTTTGGAATCCCATAAGCAATTGTTTCATTTATATGACTGAAAATTATTTTTAAAAAGGCCATAATCAGTAATATTTGAAAGATTAACAAGGAATAGAAACAAAATTTTCTTTAAATTTTCTTCCACTTTGCCAAAATTTGCATTTTAAAGCGTAAAAAAATGTTGCATTTCATGATAGATATGAAATTTTTAAAAATGAAATTTTACAGAAGCATTTAGAGCACTCTATAAAAAATAGGAGTTTCCTTTCTAAAATAAAATAAATAAAAGTCTATTTAAGAAAAATTCACAATGAAAATCGTCAACTTTAAAATGAATAATAATAAATTGCTAACTTAAAGAATGTGTTTACAATTTACCACTTTCTTAACGTTGATGAAAGCAATACTACTTAAGTAATACTTATAAAATAATTATATGTTAGTAACCACACGTCTTACTTCAACATCTTCGATGGGATAGATATAAATTTTTAAAGAGAAAGTGTATATAAAGATATTGAAGTAATAAATTTTAAAGTGTAATTCTTAAGCGGGGTGAGTTTTTCTATTGAGGTACATTTCATTAGTGTTAGTTTCATAGTTTTTTGTTGTTTAATTCATTACATACTAAAGTTTTTCATTGTTAGAATTCAAATGGTAAATACCTGAATTTTCGAAGATTTCCACTAAGATGAGAAAGAACCGCTTTCAGTTGTTCGTTCGGTTTTCTGCAAATTTATCATTCAGGAAATTTCCATAAATTGACCGGTTGTAAGAAAACTTTTTAAAAGAGTGTCTGAAGCCACTGAGCGATGATGTCTTCACTTTCGATTTTCACTTTTCCAGGAACAATGAATCGCGCAGATGCTTTTCAGGTGCCGCGGGGGGCGGGGCCTGAGTCACTGAAGGGCAGGTATACTCACCTCGTTTCAAATGAGACATTTTCCCTTACTTTTTTTAATTTTATTTTATAAATACTAATTTTTGAATCCATCAATTTCCCTGACAAAAGAGGTTTTATAGCGAATTGGTATAAGTATATTCTTGTAAGTCAGAAAAAGTATTTCTTATAAGGCATTGATGTTTGTTATATAACGAAGTGTTACAATTCTTGTTTGGCTCTTTTTAAAAGTGAGATGTATATTTAAGTATATATGTAATTTTAAATAGTTATCCACACAAAAAATAAAGCAAAGCCCTTATTCATGATAAGCTAAAAAAAAAATTAAAGGAAAACTTTCAAGAAATTAAGATATTAACAATTACAACCTTTATTTATTTATTTATTTATTTATTTGAGATCGTCAGAAAATATTTCGTGGGCCTTAAGCACGTTGCCAGATGTAATAACATAAAAAATCTATATATATAAAGAAGGATGTTTGTGGGTCTGTCTGTGGGTCTGTCTGTGGGTCTGTACGTTTTTTATACAAATCTACAGTTTTATTCCGATCTTGATGAAATTTCGCATACATGACCTTCAAAGCATGAGGAAGGTCACTGTCTACTTCAGATTTCGAAAAAATAATAATTATTGATAAAAAATCGATATTCATGGTTATAGCAGGGCATATTAATGAGAAATATCGCATGACCAACAATGCAAGACAAAGTTTTTGCAACAATGGTATCAACACGCAATTCACAAACACTCTGCACGGACCAACAATATATATCTCATGACCAACAATGCAAATAAAAGTTTGTGCAACAATAGGTATCAACAATGGTTTCAACACGCAATTCACCAATAACAATGAGCTCAAAATGATGATGCAATGATAAAGCAGTCCTTTCCAAGAATTATAACAATGCAATATGGATAAGTTTCAATTTGTAACAATGCATAGAATTCCTGTTATTCAGGCTTTTCTTAGAAAAGAGAGTTCTTAGTACTTAACAATTTCTTGAAAATCTTTAAAAATGATCAGTAAATGGAGACAATGGAGAGTTAGCAGACTATTGAGAAAGAGTGGAAAGACGAGAGAGGAAGCACTCCTTTAGCTCCGTGATGTATTGAGCAAATGGGAAGCAAGTAAATAGAAGAAACCGCGACCGCTAGACTGCACAAAGTGATGAATGGCCAAATTTTGCTTCAACACATCGAGAGAAGAGTGGAAATTGCAACAACACTAAGTATACATCTGAGGTAAGATTACGTGATTAAGAAATTATTTAAAATAGCAGTGGCATCCTTGGAGGTCCAGCCATTGTGAGCCTTTAAAAAGTTTTTTTTCGAATTTTCATTAAGAATTTTTACTGTATTAATTCTGAGCATTTTCATGTGTTTATTTTTAAGATATTGCAAAATTTAATTTAATTTTTTGAGATTGTTCTGTTTACATCCAAGTAATTATCCCGGGCAACGCCGGGTACCTTTGCTAGTGATAAGATAAATGTCGAATATCCATTATTTCATAATTTAAATTTTATTTTATTCGTTTCATTTTTTCTGATGTAAGAAAATAAATTAAAACATAAATTTAAATTTTCTTTGTTGCTAAACTTCGTTTTTATTTTCTGATCTTTTAAAAAAATTATAACAACTTTGTGAGCTCTAAAAATTTTGTAAGGTCTAAAGAAATGTTCCATTAATAAAAAATAGTTTATTAAAAACGTTAAAATCTAAATTTATTTTTATGATGTTTTGATTAAAAATATTAAAAAATATTGATTTCTAAGAAAAAAATTACGATTACGTTCATTGTCGTACTTAGGCCATTATTAATATTAATAATTTAAAGATCGTCAATTAGAAAATAAAAATTAAAATTAAAGATGATACTTAAAAAGTTAAGAATTTTTTGAATAAAATTATTTACGATAATATTAAAATGATTATAAAATATATGACAAATAAATAAATGACAAACATACAATAAAATCAGGCTTGAAATTTGTACTCTATAAAAAAATACAATCGAGGAATGAAGGCTCAGTTAAGTTCATCATGCAGAAACTTCATGGCAGCCGAAAAACTTGAAGTTTCAAACTTTATGGTAGTTGAAGCAATTCATTTGACGAGTAACTTCATAATAACCGAAAAAAAGGTCTGACCGATGACAAAACTTGAACAACTTGAGACCACAGGCTGTATTAATAATAAAAATTAAGTTCACAAAATAAATAAATAAATAAATAAATAAATAAATAAAAAATAAAAATATTCCTCAGTTTTTAAAGTTGAATAAAGTTCACTTCATTTGAGAAAGAAAATTAGAGAGAAATTAGAGTTAAATTATATTTAAAAGATTTAATACTTCAACAATAATTAATAAAAAAAAATTTATGAATTTAAATTAAATTTAAATTAAATTAACCCCCCCCCCCC
>JAHWFO010090601.1:0-10601 GCA_023313115.1 Rhysida immarginata | reverse complement strand
ATTAATAATAAATAAACATAAGTAAGTTCATACTAATATTTATGTATAAGACCAAATAAATGCGTCCAATGAAACTTAAATAGTGGTAATAAATTCAATAATAAAATGCAATAAAATGACAACAGGCACAGCCTGCAACTTAAGTTTACTATGATGAGATATTATGCAGATGTCTTTGAATCAATTGTATAATAATTATGGGTTTATTCATCTGCTTTATAACCAAGCCTTAAACCAAGCCAGATGATCTGAAGATGTCCTGATGCCAGAACGAAAGATCTCGTCGTTCTTCTCCATTTAGTTAATTTTTAGTTATGTTTATTGCTTCTTTTTTTCATTATTATATAATGTACCATAGATGAATAAAACCACAATTATAATACAATTAAGTTTACGCAACATTTAAGAAGCAGTTCTCAAAGAAATATTGTCACTGTTTAGATGCTTAGACAATGTCACAGTCAACACCTGATTTAGGAAAACTAAGATAAAAAGATCTAGAAAAGCAAAAGCATGTTTGTTTGTGGGTCTGTTTGTTTGTTTTTTTATACAAATCTACAGTTTTATTCCGACCTTGATAAAATTTCGCATACATAACCTTCAAAGCATGAGGAAGGTCATTGTCTACCTTAGATTTCGAAAAAATAATAATTATTGATAAAAAAAATCGATATTCATGGTTATGGCAGGGCATATTAATGAGAAATATCTCATGACCAACAATGCAAGAGAAAGTTTTGCAACAATAGATATCAACAATGGTATGAACACGCAATTCACAAACACTCTGCACGGACCAACAATATATATCTCATGACCAACAAGGATAGGAAAAGTTTGTGCAACAATAGGTATCAACAATGGTGTCAACACGCAATGCACCAACACTATGCAAGGATATACAATATATGTCTCATGACCAACAATGCAAGGCAAAGTTTGTGCAATATAGAATTCAATGCATAGAATTCCTGTTATTCAGGCTTTTCTTAGAAAAGAGAATTCTTAGTACTTAACAATTTCTTGAAAATCTTTAAAAATGATCAGTAACTGGAGATAATGAGTTAGCAGACTATTGAGAAAGAGTGAAAGACGATAGAGGAAGCACTCCTTTAGCTCCGTGCTGTATTGAGCAAATGGTAAGCAAGTAAATAGAAGAATCGGCGACCGCTAGACTACACAAAGTGATGAATGGCCAATTTTTACTTCAAGACATCGAAAGAAGAAAGGAAATTGCAACATCAAGTGTACATCTAAAGTAAGATTACGTGAGTAAAAAATTATTTAGACTAGAAAGCAACCTTGGAGAGGTCCATCCATTGTGAGCCTTTAAAAATTTTTTTTTCGATAAATCAAGTCCCGGTATATAATCAAGAATGGGTTTTTTCAGTGAAGAGTAAATTCCTGTCTTTCGGATTTTTCTTAAAATGGATAGTCCCTTCGCTCTCTATTGTAGTGATTGAGTTATTATTTAACCAGTTTGGAGGTTTAATTTAGCTTTTTGAGGTTGTTCTGTTTACCTACAAGCGTAATTATTCCGGGCAACGCCGGGTCTTCTGCTAGTATCTATATATATAAAGATGGATGTTTGTTTGTGGGTTTGTTTGTGGGTTTGCTTTTTGTACAAATCTACAGTTTTATTCCGATCTTGATGAAATTTTACATACTTGATCATCAAAGCATGAGGAAGGTCACTGTCTATCTTAAATTTTGCATAAATAATAATTATTGATAAAAAATCGATATTCATGGTTATGGCAAGGCATATTAATGAGAAATATCTCATGACCAACAATGCAGGGCAAAGTTTGTTCAACAATAGGTATCAACAATGGTGTCAACACGCAATGCACCAACACTATGTAGGGATCAATAATATATATGTCATGACCAACAATGAAATGCATAGTTTGTGCAATATAATGTACATAAAGTTCAATTTGTAACAATGCATAGAATTCCTGTTATTCAGGCTTTTCTTAGAATTGAGAGTTCTTTGTAGCCTACTTAACAACTTCTTGAAAATCTTTAGAAATGATCAGTTATTGGGGATAATAGCAGACTATTGAGAAAGAGTGGAAAGACGACAGAGAGAAGCGGTCCTTTACCTCCGTGCTGTATTGGGCAAATGGTAAGCATTGTCAATAGAAGATTCGGCGACTGTAAGACTACAAAAAGTGAATAATGGCCAAATTTTGCTTCAAGACATCGAGAGAAGAGTGGAAATTGCAAAAACATCAAGTGTGTATCTAAACTAAGATTACGTGAGTAAGAAATTATTTAGAGTAGCAGTGGCATCTTTGGCGAGGTCCATCCATTGTGAGTCTTAAAAATTTTTTTTTCGAATTTTCATTAAGAATTTTTACTGTATTAATTGTAAGCGTTTTTCTGTTGTTTATTTTTAAGATATTTAAAACGCAGCGTCTATTGATGAGGCAAAGGAGTCACGCGTGTCTCCCTTGATCTCCCTATCAATCGTCCAGATGACTGGCGAAATTTGTGTGTTTGAAAAGGAAAAAGAAAGAACGAGTATTGGTCAGAGAAACTATGCAACTAAACCAGAAAAAGCTATCCCATCAAAAAAATTTTATGTAAAAAATGTAGCCAAGTCTCGCGACTCGTTAGCCGTAAAAAGTTGTGAGATCTCATGTAGACCCAAGTCTAGTGCTTTTATTAACTTCGACACTTTCATTTACAAACCACTCCAAATCATGACATCTTTAGTTAAAGAACATTTTGTGACTTGGCAATTACACAGCACGAAAATGTGACGGCTGTTGCTTACATTTTAATATTCATGGTTATTAATAAAGTATTATACATAAAATAATACGAGGCGCATCCAGGAAGTAAGTTTCCCTATTTAAAAAAAAAGAACTCACACTTACAGGAACATATTTATTGGCAACAAGTACAGCAATGTTTCAGCTATTTTTCAACATAGCCACCACCAGAATTGAGACACTTGTCTTATCATGGGATCAACTTTTGTATCCCCCTGTCGTAGAACTCTGCTGCCTGTGAATGGAACTCTGATAGACGTCTTCAGCTCTTCGTCGTTGCCAAAACGCTCACCGGAGGGCAGGAATTTCTTGAGGTGCAAGAAAACGTGAAAATCGCTGGGAGCAAGATCAGGGCTGTAGAGTGGATGATCAAACAACTCCCAGCCAAATTCCGTCAAAACAGCCGTATGTGGAAGAGCATTGTCATGGAGGAGCACAACACCTCCAGTAAGCATTCCACGCCTCTTGTTTTGAATGGCACGTCGCAATTTTCGCAGTGTTTCACAGTAACGGCCAGCATTTACTGTTTCACCACGTGGAAGGAAGTCAATAAGCATAATGCCCTTCTTGTCCCAGAACACCGTGCACATCACTTTCCATGCCGACAGCGTCTGTTTGAATTTCGTCTTGACCGGAGATCCACTATGCCGCCAATGCATTGACTGCTGCTTGGTTTCCGGGGTGATGTGCGAAATCCAAGTCTCATCGCCCGTGACGATCCTGTCGAGGAACTCGTCGCCGTCATCGTGATACCGTTGCAGAAATGTCAGTGCTGCTCCTAAGCGTTGAATTTTTTGTTCGTGTGTCAGGTTATTCGGCACCCACCTGCACAATTTTTTGAACAGTAGGTGCTTAGTGACAATCTCATGCAACAAGGATCGCGATATCTGCGGAAAATGGGTGCTCAGCTCCGTAATCGTGAAGCGACGGTTCTCCATCACGCGCTGCCGCACAAGCTCAACAAGATCATCATTGATGAGGGATGGTCGCCAACTGCGCTCTTCATCACGGACACTTTAACGACCTTCGGAAAGCTGCCTACATCAGCGACGCACCATCTGCTTACTCATAATGTTCAGCCCATAGACCTGACAGAGCTGACGATGAATTTCAATTGGCGCATTGCTTTGTGCATTCAAGAACTTTATCAACGACCGAACCTCTCAGGCGGCGGGAGAAGAAATAAGACCTTCAATTTCGGACCATTGCTACCACGCTACCGGCACGGGCGGGATCTGTCCGGCTGGCATATGATTGATACGTCATAGATCTGTTACGCATGCGCAATTGAAATTGATCTCGTTGAGAAAACGAAGGTGATGTTTTTTTATCAAAAAAATAAACTCAATATTCCCGCTTCACCTTTAATTTACCATGGTTCTTCATTAATTAATACAACTACGGTGTTCACTTACCTAGGACTTGTCATGGGATGCACATGTTGATAAATTATTATTAAAGCTCAATAAAAAAGAAGGAATTATTACTAGATTGCACTTTCTCCCTTCAAATATCTTACTTTTACTTTATTTTTCATGGATACATTCTTCTTTATGTTTTGGGGTTATTTTTTGGGGCTCTACATCATCATCTATTCTTACGCGCATATTAAAACTTCAAAAATGGTTTCTTCGTACTCTTTTACACCTTCCTAAATCTTCCCCTGTGTTTCAGTACTTTTCATCTTTGCCAATACTTACCATTTATCAAATCTACTTCTCGGCCTTATGTATATTTATCTACAAATCAATTAACTCTTTGATACAGCTTTCTTCTCCCATTATAATTCAATTTAATTGTGATAGGTATTACTACAATACTCGTTCTTCCAGTGAGATACGGATCCCAACATCACTGTCGAATAAATAATTGCTGTGGTTCCCATTCAGGGATTAAATACTGGGCCCATCTGCCCCTTGAAATCCGCTCTTTGGCTTCTTACCCCTTGTTTCGAAGAGCCCTACGAATTTTCTGTCTTCATTATATACCTACAAACATGAAATTTGCTAATCAGCATTCAGTTTAACCTATTATTAAATTTTTCTTGCTAGTTTTATTTGTTCTAACTTCGCCTTTGGTCTCATTTTTGTTACATTCCTACTTTATTCTATTATTTATATGGTCCCATTTGAGCACTAATTTTGTTTTTAATGGGCATTTTGATATCATTAGAATAATTACCCTCTGTAGGTTTTCATATGTAAAATTTCAGGAGCTTTATTTGCTTTTATTTATTCGTTTTTAGTTTTATTTTAGCCGAAGCTGGCTTTATTAATTTTGTTATTGGATATAATTATCCTTTTTACTAACCTTATTGTTTATTTTTCATTATTTGGTTATTTATGCCCTCCTGGCCTAACTTGTTGGTATGTACCATACTGGCCTCGTAGGGCATTGCTGTATTATTTCTAAATAAATAAATAAATAAATAAATAAATAAATAAAATTACGTTTAATTTAAAGGGGAAAACATCGGGAAACTTACTTTCTGGATGCGCCTCGTATTTATATGGGAACTGAACGTTTACTGCGTGGAATTAAATTTAATTTTTTTTACATAGCATTGTAAAGTTGTAAGATATCCCTGTCATTCGAATGATTTATTTTGGGCAAGTCTAGGCGATACTGCATCTAAGCCGATTATATTCAGTTATGGTTGACTCTTGAGCTTGACTGACTCTTTTCAATATTAATTAGATGCAGTCTGCTCAGCCTTGTTAATCTTGATAGCGCTAAGTAAGCTTCGCTAGACTCTTAAGCTTCTGATGCTGTCATTTGAATATTCACGTGTATTAATAAAGAATTGCATAAGTATATATGAGAACTAGGCTGCGTAATTGCCAAGTCACAAAATGTTCTTTAACTAAAGATGTAAGGATTTGGAGTGGTTTGTAAATGAAATTGTTGGAGTTAATAAAAACACTAGATTGGCCCTACATGAGATTTCACAACTTTTTACGGCTAACGAGTTGCGAGACTTGGCTACATTTTTTACATGAAATGTTTTTGATGGGATTTCAATTCTTTTTGTAAGTGGTCCTCCATTCCCTGACATCCTTTTTTTGATATCAGCCTCCGGTTTTGGCATAGCCCACTCCCTGTCCTTATTGGCCCTTCTCGGTGGCTTCGAATGATTTATTTTTGGCAAATCTGTGCGATACGTCCATTTGAGTCGATTATCTCGTTATGACGGACTCTCGAACTTTGGCATTACTGTAATAATCAATATTAATTAGATGCAAGCTGCTCAGGCGTTTTACTCTTAATAATGCTAAGTAAGCTTGACCACACACGAGAATGCCGAAGCGCCTATGTCTATAAGTGCGCTGTTCAAACTAAGGCCTTGACTTTTATGTTATAGTTATAGCAAATGCCACACATAGAGGGCATTGTTCGCGCTTAACATATACCCTATTAATTATTTCAAATTTACTCCTAACTGAAGCGAGTTTATGAGTAAGTCCGTTAATGAATTGTATTACTCTCTGTATAAAATAAATAAAGAAACCATTATTTTACAGCATTATTTAATGTCCGACGACGACGTCTTCTTCTTCTTTAATTAGTTTTTCGCTGAAGAAGATGACATTTTCGTCGAGATGAGCATACGGACATTAAATAATGCTGGGGAAATAGTGGTTTCTTTATTCATTTTATACAGTTTACTGTTTTTCACAGTTTCTTGCAATTTACTTATTTGGATTTGTATTACTATCCTTTTAACTTCTTTTTATTATCCTCAGGATCCAGTTTCAAACATTGTACAACACCGATAGAACCAATTACTATGCCCAAACTCACATCAATGTTCCTTTTCAATATCACACTTGCTCCTATTTTTATCACTATTGTCTCCTTAATCCTGCTGTCATAGAAGCGTCGACTTCATACTTTCTTGTACACTCACAGCCCTTTCAAAAGATATTTGGGGCAATCTACAGGATGAGTCACTAGACATACCTGTATTTCGGAGACGGTGTGTAAATTAAACGATATGATCAGGCTAGCAAGGAATAGGATAAGTGCTCTTTCTTTTGAGACAGTTTTGGAGTTTGGGCGTCATCTTGAAATCTGCCATTTTGGGTCAAGGTTCATTTTCTTAAATGGGAAGGCGGCACGTGGAACATCAAATAACACCAGTTTTTTCTCAGGAGTTCATTCCTGCAATCGGGTTTCTGTTATCTGTTGTGGTTCACACATATAGAAACTGGGTTGCAGCAGCTAAAGGATGTGTTCAATATGTTGTCCCTGCTGCTGGAGAGAGAGCTCAAGGTGCTTTATCCATTCATTATGCACGAGCACAAGAGCCCCGGGGATATGCATTGCTGACGATGACGTTTGCTTTGGATTTTCACAGCATACATAAGTTGTTTCAAGTGGGCCATAGGTACAAATTAGCGGTGTGAGGTTTCGGGAATGTGGGGCCACTCCACAAGACCCCGCCGTTCAATCCAATGACCAGGTTATTGCCCATCCAGCCATTGACGGATATTAAGTCCGTTGTGTTGCGGTGCACCATCCTCCTGGAAAATACATGGGAAACTGCCATCATCAGTCAACAGTGACGTGAACACAGTGTTCTGTAGCATTTGCGACAATCGACAGTCGAACAGTGGAGTATACATTTGTTCAGGTGGGACGTAAGCAGTGTTTACAGAAGTCTCACCCTTCCGGAATAAATTCCACACTGAAATTGGCAAGAAGCCTGACTAACCCAAAGAGGTCTTCCACATTATGAAACAAATTAATAAGATTGACGATTGTCAGAAGAGTGGGAGGGGGGGGGGGCGGGGGTGGTAACACATCTTCCAATAATCCGGGAAGAAAACATTGCCAATATCTTCGAAGTTGACATCAAGAATAAGCCTCGGTTTTCTATACTTTGTATGCCACTTCATTTCCATTAGGTTTTTCAGTATTCCAGCCACCAGGTCATTGTCATGGCTCTTCATTGTCTGGACCATGTTGATCAGGAAATCTTGGATATAGTTTCCAAAGTGAGTCATGGTCAGGTCCGAGTGGATGTAATGATTTTTTACGGTCCTTCTGACAAGCTGGGCAGAGGTCCTCAGGTTTATATTTTGGAACGACTGGAGTTCACTCCGTCTATTTCTACATATAGTAGCACGCAGACATGCCATAGAGGAGGATGGTCCGAATCACGGTCTTGTACAGTAGTAATTTATTGTCGATGCTGAGGGCGCTGTTTCTACCAGGAGAGCAATAAGACTGTACTTAGCCCTCTTCGCTTTGTTCAGAGCGTACGTTACGTGACGATTCCAGGAGAGCCTTGAGTTGATGATAACGCCAACGTACTTGTAGTTGTCAACCCTTTCGAGTTTCTTATTGAATAGAACCAGGGAATCCGGAGGACACTTAAGCTTTTTTGTTGAAGTACATGGCTTTGGATTTTCCGACGTTAAGACTCAGTTTCCAGCAATTAAACCAGTCTTCGAATTTCTTCAAGGCGTTCTGCAACCGAGTGATAATGTGAGATGGCTGGTGCGCCGATGCCAAGGTGGCATTATCATCAGCATTTAAGATACTGTCTATGAAAATTGTTCCATGAAACGGGTGTCCCATATCCCAAACATCACCATAACTTTGCTATCACCAACGACTTTGGATGGATCTGTCCAAAGAGAGTTCGTATCCATCCAATATCTCATGTTCTGACGGTTTACCTCACCATGGACATAAAAATTTGCCTCGATACTAAACGCAATGTACAAATGAAGGATCTAGTCGATAGTTTTCCAGAGCCCATTTACAGAACTCCTCACGTCTGCCCGAATATCTTCCTTCTCCTAAGGTACAATATAGTTTGAACATAAAAAGTAACGAAAAGAAGTATTTTCAGACATTTCCTCAACGTTATACAGAGTCGAGTAACATTATTATGACCACCTGCTAATATCCCAAATAACCGCCTTTAGCGTCATGGACAGCAGATAGACGGCGTAGGAGTGAGCCAATAAGATTCTTGTAGGTTTCTACTAGTAGCTGTTACCATGCAGACTGTAAAGCATCGGATAGCTGCTAAAGGGTACGCGGTGATTGTTCCATAGCACGCACATGACGATCGAGGTGATCCCAAAGGTTCTCGATTGGGTTAAGGTCTGGGGAATTAGGGGGCCAGGATAGTGCTTGGAACTCTTGGTCATGTTCCTCAAACCACCCCCGAACAATTGCAGCTGTATGACACGTCGCATTGTCTTGCTGGAACGTGCCATCCCCCTCTGGGAAGACAGTCGCCATGTATGGGTGTACTTGATCTACAATTATGGATAAATAACCGAATCGGTTGAGAGTGCCTTCCACAGGTATCAGTAGGCCCAGACAATGGTTGCATGAAGGTTGTTGTCGGAGGTTTCTCGCCTCATCCGCCAACGTCCGTCACTTCTGTGGAGCAGAAATCGTGACTCATCGGAGAAGGCAACCTTTTTCCAGTCAGAAGTGGTCCAGTTTCTGTACTGTTGGGCAAATTGAAGCCGTTTTTGGTGATGAACCGTCGTTAGCATGGGTGCGGTGACCATCCATCTGCTGCGGAGGCCCATACGTAGCAGGGTCCTCTGTACTGTGGTTTGGTTTTAGAGACATATACGTAGCACCCTCGTTAGTTTGAACGGTAAGTTGGTCCACTGTAGATCTTCGGTTTGCCTTCTCCAAAGCTTCCTAAAGATAAGGCATGAGCGCGAAAACGTCAAACATTGTTACATCATCATCCAAAGACATGTTTATTCGCATTTCTACCAATAACAAGCCCTAAATTATGTCTTCGCATGATGATGTTGTAACACCCAAAAAAATTTTCGAGCGCGCGCGGAATTTTTGTCGTTGTTTTTTTTTTTTTTCGAAATGATCTTTTCTGTAGGTCTTGACGATGACTTATAGGGCATGAACTTTCGTTATTTTTTAGAGAATCCCGAGAATCAGAGGTGTCACGACTTTGAAGTAGCGGTTCTTCAATCTACAGGCAAAAAAAGAGAAATTGAATACTATATAATTAAAGGGAAATGGTTACAGAAAATATAAAAAATTACTGAAATGTACTGTTGAAGATACAAGGTGTATTCTTAAGGAAAATCAAAGAAATCTAAACGATTGTTTCTCTCGATGACAATGGGCACGTGAATGATGAACCTTGTGGGCTTTGTTAGAAGGAATGTGGAGATTAGTTTTTTTTGTGACTTGAAGTTAGGAGAGGCTGAAGGAGCGAATGGCGTCGGACGAGAAGAAAGACATATTCTTCAAGACATTGTCTTCCTGAATGTATGGGACCCAAAATAAAGGAGTCAACATGTCTCGCGGACCCAGTCAACGCCGAGAACGTTTAAACTCATGAAATTTAAATTGTTTGGCCTCTAAGTTAGATAAATAACGAGAAAAGAAATTATAAGACAACCCCTAACCCAGAAATTAGGTTCTCTGGCACGTGAGCGAATGAGGAAACGACGTAATGGAAGGCCACGCCAGGATGATAATTTACCTAAGACGAATGCTTCTGTTGCGATCCGGTAAGGTAGCAGTTATTTTTGGCCATAACATTTATAATTGAAAACACTCTGCCGTGTTCCTTTTGGTTTTGAATAGATTTGAAGATATCCAGCCCACAATGTTAGCGCATGGAATTTGGAAGGGTAGGAATCTAACAATGACGCCAGGAGCAACGCAGAAACCCAAAGACGTTTTCGAAAACCTTGACAAAAACACCGTTCGAGGAAATTCAACAGTAATCCAATCGATGATCCCCTGAAATGAAACTAGGAAAATTAGGTATTTAATCGACGGTCCTACCTCATAGTAACCGTATTAACC
>JAHWFO010090545.1:177642-196830 GCA_023313115.1 Rhysida immarginata | reverse complement strand
GCTGGATCAATAACAGAAATATTAGAGCGCCAACGAATTGTTTGAAGATGAATATTAACATCTCTGTGATGTCTGGGGGCACGAATCCCTAGAAGTTGAAGGATGCTTGGGCCCCAGAGATGTCCATTAAAAATACATTTAATAATATTAATAAAAATTTTGTTAATAATATTATGAATATTAAAAGTGTTAAGTAAATCGTTCAAAAAATTGACTTCGTTAAGTTCGTTACAAATAAATTTTTAAAAAAGAGGTGATCTTTTTAACTAAAAACTTGACATTTTGTATAATACCGTGATGACATATCCAAACTGCGTATAATATTTTGGGAAAGACTATAGTTTTAAGTAGAGTAAAGGTCGAACTTTTCGTAAAAAAAGTAGACAAGCTTTTAAGAATGCCAATTCGACAGCATGTTTCAGAGATAAGATGCTCAATATGAGAGTTAAAAGAAAAGGTCTCGTGAAAATATATACCCAAATCAAGGGCTGTAGACCGACGATCCAGTTTTAGGCCACCTAAAGAGTATTGAAATATAAAATTTGACATCTTACGAGAAAATGTAACAAAAAAACGATTTTGTCGTATTAATATGCAAACCATTACACTTTGACCAAGAAACGATAAGAATAAGCTCGTTTTGTAAATTAATGCAGTCACTCGGGTCGGTAATCTCAGAATATATCTTAAGATCATCAGCATAAAGCAATAATCTGCATCGATTAAGAATTAGCCTATGATGTAGATCGGCAACGAAGATATTAAAAAGGACAGGTCCCAATGGTGAACCCTGCAGGACATCATTCTTGATACTTCCTATCCTCGAACGAGTGGCCGAAATATTAATATAAAATCGAGGTCAAAAGCGAGGTCATCCAACGAAGAATCCAGCTCTGCATTCCCATAATTTCCAGCTTATCTATGAGAAGCGCGATATTAATGCTATCAAATGCCTTCCTGTAATCGACGTATATCATATCAACCTGTATTCTACGACCCATTCGAATGTGTAAGTTCGGCCAAATTAGTTTGAGTCGAGCGCTTTTTGCGAAAGCCATGTTGCTCCTCAGGCAAAAAAGGATCAACAAAATTAGACAAATGAAAAGAAACGAAAGATTCGAGAAGTTTAGACGGAAATGTTATAATAGTAATTGACCAAAATCTTAGGATTACGACATTTTGGTATTGGTTGCATACGAACAATTTTTCCCATATGAAGGATAAACGCCATTCCTTAAAAAGCGGTTAAATAAAATAGAGAGGGGTGATTTTAAGGCTTCAATACACCCCTTATATACAGGGTAATTCAGAAAGATAGTCAAGAATGAAATACTATGTACAGTTTGTAGCGGGGAACAATATTTTTCTTATAAATCTGGGTCCGGAAATATTTCTTTACAGAGATAATGCAACTTGTACGAGGTAGGAATGGATGTGCTTTACCCGGATAGCAATGATAGGGTCCATGTAAATTAGGATCTAAACATGTAAATTGTTCGTGTTCTCTCCTTTAAAAGAGAGGAAACGAAACATGTAACTCCATTGTCGTACAATGGATCGCTTGACTAATGCGGAGCTGGCGGGCATGCATCTCGTCTACGGCGAGGCACAGGGTAAGGATTTACCAACAGCGTTTTCCAGACCGTGATCACCCACATCGCCGGGCGTTTCAAACACTTTTTCAACACATCGCCGGGCGTTTCAACGACTTCGAGACACAGGAGGCATGTGTTCAGGGTCGACATTTTGAACACCTACTGTAATGTCATTCTTACCTCGTACAAGTTGCATTATCTCTGTAAGGATGCATTTCCGGACCCATGATTATAGGAAAAAGTTTGTTTCCCGCTACAAACTGTACATGGTATTTCATTCTTGATCTACCTTTCTGAATCACCCTGTATAAAATCAGGGAAGCCCTTATCATTTATGCCCTTTGAGGCTTTTGTATTTCTCGATAAATGAATAATATCGGGTTATGTAATAGAGGAGGAGCAAATTTAGTATTTATTTTATTCCAAAATGCATTAATAGATTTAACGTCAAGATTCAATACTTCTGTATTTCCCATATTTGCTTGAAATTGATTAACTAAATCGTTCATAAAGTTTACATCAGCGAGTATAATGAAATGTGCAGCTGGTCCTAATAGTTTACGAGAAATAGACCAAAAAGTAGGTCTAGGGTTAGAAAATAGGGTTAGAAAAAACGCCATGTTCGATAGATCTGAAGTATTCGTCAAACCTATCTTTACAAGATTTTTTGAAATGCCTTCGACCCTGTTTAAACATCTCGTAGTCAATATCATCTTTACTCTTTTTAAAATTCCTATGTAACAGTCGTTTTAATTTCCACAGTCTAATGGTCTCGGGAGTAAACCAGATTGGAAAACGCTTTTTCTTTATCGACTTATTATATCTATTCTTCAGGATAAAAATCTCAATGGCAGAGTTAATCAATGTTGTAACATACTCCCAGATTTCGTTAACATTATGAAGTGAGTGCTAAATATCCCAGTTATGAGAGTAAAGAAAATAAAATAACGATCAAAATCACCGTGTTTAATATCAAATTCCACTTTAATAGATGCAGTACAAGCAGTATAGATTATCAGGGCAGGGTGATATTTATCTTCCGGTACAATTTTTAAAGTGCTTCTTTTGTCATCTACCTGAAAATTAGAGTAGGCCTTATTTACAGCAAAACCATCTGCATTATTTATAATATTCATATTGCTAACTCCAATTTCTAATGCCCAAAAGCGCGTAAGGCGTAAAAGTAACTATCTGTATACAGCTTTCTATCATCAAAATTGAAATCACCTAAAATGATAGAAAGCTGAGATAAAATCCGCAAATTCATTCAAAAAATTTTCATAGGCACGATTATTTGTATTCGGTAGAATATAAATAGCACACAAGCAGATACTGTCATGACAATATTGGTGCGAATGCATATATCCCGTAGAAAGCACAACACTAACAACGTCGTTTGAAGAAACAGAAGTGGAAATAGTTGGGATATTCAATTTAATATTTCATATCATCTTTCGCGGAGATTCAGTTTTTACGGAGGGTTGATTCAGATAAAATGAGACGACTTTAAACGCCGCGTATGACCTTGACGGAATGTGATTTGCATGACTCGTCCACTATTCATGGGGATTAGCTTTGTTTACACTTGTTGCTGTTATTTGGGACATTTCGTGCTGAAACATGACTTCCAAAATCACAGCTTTTTGGGAAGGGTATATGTTTGGCCTTTCCGACGCTAACTTCAGTCTTTCGTGCATTGTGGAATTATGCAAACGAAATGGTATTGTGGTATCCAAAGCTACTGTGGGTCGAATAATCAAAAAGAACAAATTGCGACCATCTAATGAACGTGGACGAGCAGAGAAGCAGACCAGAAACAAGCCCCAGCCAACACGTCCAGCTCAGGTGGTGCGACGTCATAAAGCGCGCAGTCACAGACTGTCGGCCAGGCACGTGCAGGAACGATTCACCAACGCCAGAAAACTGTATGAAAACCATCTTGCAGGTGACCGATGGAAGTGGGTTGTCTCCTTGGATGAAACTTGGGTGTACCTCGATGACACCAACAAACCCAGGGCAATTTACTATCGCGAAAGAGGGGGCAAGGCCAGGTCCGACTTTGTCCGAAGGTGCAAGGAAAAGTTTTCAAAGGGCTTCATGGCGGTTGCCGGATATTGCTCACGTGGACTGCTCACGATTCGTCGAGTTCCTGGAAACTGTAAAATTAGTGCAGCTTACTTCCAGAGTAATGTAAGGACCACATATATCGGCAGGATATCCCACGTCTGTATCCTGGTGAGGAATCAAAAGTTTGGATCCACATGAACAAGGCATCAAGCCACACTGCCAAGTCATCTGTGGCTTACTACAGGAAGATGGAACAGGAGACGGGCATACGAGTTATTCCCTTCTCTCATGTGCCTGTAAAATCTCCTGACGCAGCATCGATGGATTTCTGTTGTTTTGGTCTCCTGAATCGACGGCTCGGAAGTCGCCGACCAAGAACCGATGATGGGCTATGGAAAGTGTGTCAGCAGGTGCGGAACGAACTTCCCATGGAGTCCCTCAAACTCAGCCTACTTCAGTGGAAATTACGGTGCCGGGCGATTGTCCAACAACGTGGTTCTCACATCGAACACAACCGATGGTGGCGCCATGGTATTACACCATCGTAAAAGAACTGCAAAGTCGTCTCATTTTATCTGAATCAACCCTCCGTAGAAGATTTATCGGCACGAAAAACTTCTAATAATCATTAAAAAGCATATGACCTGTAATAGTTTTGTCCAACCAAGTTTAAACAAAACTATAAATATAATCACGATAGATGGAAGTAAAACGATTGACATTAGCTATTTTAGTGCGCAAGCCTCAAACTTTTGGATAGACGACATTAATTCCCGTTATCATTATTACATTCAGCAACCTCCGAGCTGTTATCAATCTGCTCAGTATACAATCTGCCGAAAAACTCCGAAATAAGCGTACCTGAAGGCCAATTTCCAGGTTCAAAAATTTTGTTACTTTTATAATAATAATAATAATAATAATAATAATAATAATAATAATAAAAATCATACTTAAAGGTGTGTGAAGAAAATTTCATAAGCTACTTTTGAAAACTTGACATACCCTAAATTTATTAAAAATTTCATGGCAGAGATAGAACAATCAGCTCTCCATTTTTATGGAAAATTTTTTAGTTGTTCTCTGTGTTCCAACGTAAATGCACAGAGATAGAGATTATTCTATGAAAATGATTATTTTTAAATATGAAACTCTTTTTTTGTTTAATGTATTTTCATGTACACTGCTTTGCAATGAAATTGCCCCACCCACAAGGATTTATCCGAATGAGCCAAAAGTAGGTATACAGCAAGAGATACACCTGAACACACCTTTATTAGGTTATGGAGCCAAGACGTGCACTCGTTTGTACAAGGTGTTCCAACGGAAAGCGGCATCAGTAGGTTGTGGCACCACCTCTAGCGGCGATGCATTGTTCCAGCCGCAGGTGTAGATGATCATACAGGTGGCGAATGTCATCTTGGGGTACGTCTGCCCAGGCCTGGTGAACCTGCTGTGTCAGGTCATGGAGATTGCGGGGTGATCGTAAAAGACGTCCCACCATGTCCCACACGTGCTCAATTGGCTTAGGTCTAGGGACCTCGCGGGCCGTGGTAAGCAGTTGACATCATGCAGACATGCCATGCTCATGTTTGCCGTGTGCGATCTGGCGCTATCCTGCTGAAAGACTGCGCCAGGTCTGGTGTGCAGAAAGGGAAGTAATACGGGCTGCAGAATCTCTGTGACGTACCGTGCTGCTGTCAGGGTGCCTTAGATGGTGACTAAAGGCGTTCTGGTATCGTAGCCGATGGCACCCCAGACCATGATCCCGGGAGTTGGTCCACGATGGCGATACCGGATACCTTGTTCAATGGGACGTTCCAATGGTCTGTGCCATACCTGACCGCGTCTGTCATCGGTGTCCAGAAAAGAGCCGGATTCGTCGCTGAAGACCACCGGGCGCCATTCCATTCGCCAGTCCACTCGTTCACGACACCATTGAGGTCGTATTGCTCAGGTGTCAAAGGAAGACACAATAATAGACGCCTGGCAGACATTGTCGCGGCGTGTAACCGGCGTGCTATTGACAGTGAAACAGTACCGGGAAAGTGATGCTGTCGCGCAGTTGCCGCAGGGTCATGGTTCTATCCGCTAGCGCTGTTTGCAGTATCCGCCTATCGGTACGAGCTGACGTGCTTCTCCGGGCCCCAGAGCCTTGTCTTCTAGCATGTGTGCCTTCCTCTCGTTATTACCTTCAACATCGGCTTACCGTCCGTGCGTCCTGCGACACATGGACAGCAATCCGTCTGGTTTACCATCCAGCCTCGGAGAGGCCAATAATCCGACCTCGTTCAAAGTCCGTTAATTGCGTGAACGGTTGTCGTTGTCGTCGTCGCGGCATTGAGACCGTTGTGCGGATTACAGTACTGTACGTTCACGCAATTAACCGTTGCTTCCTCCCTACTGCATGGAATGTCTCGCACAGGTGTCAACTGATGAGCCTATACAGGCACCCGGACACCTTGTATCAACCCAAATGGTCATGTCCCGTGAGAATGCATCTAATCGTTTACTACTCGGACGTAGACGAACCTCCCCCCCCCCCCCCCAACTAAATACGGATAAGCTCGGATAACTCCTTGTTGGTGGGGAAATTTCATTGCAAAGCAGTGTAGTTTTATTATTTACAATGAGTTATATGTCTTTTTTTTATTTTCCTAAAAAATATTTTTGTTTTCATTTGTAAATTTATTGAAATTCAGATTTGAAGCAATTATAATTCAGATTTTAAAGATTAAAAATATTTTAATATGGACGTATAATTATACAATTCATATTAATAAACATACAAAACACACACAAATAGTTTTTGCAAAATTATTTTTAAATTAAAACGCTTTCTAGTGAAAACCAACACTTAAATACATTGTAAAAATGTTAATTTCGCATAGCCAGTACTAGAGGGCTCTGTTCAGGAAATGTATATCTAGTGGTCTAAGCAAGGAATTAAATCAATTAAATCTTGATTTAATTCCTTGGTCTAAGTGTATACGCTGAGATCAAAGGTTCCGGCATATTTTGATTTTTGATACTGTTTATTTCTTATACTGTGGTACTAGTCAATTGTTGTTTCTCGTTAATGCTTATGTTTTCAAGCAATATTGGTAATTTATCTTACAGAAAGTTTCAGTATTTTTCTCCATTTTTTAAAGCACCCTCATTTAAATAGGGGTCAATCAATTTATCACCAAACACCCCACACTAAATATTTATAAATTTCGAGGAAAAAATTCACCAAACTGAATGTCGTTAATTTGAGGTTCGCTCTGTATACGATTACGCAGGCACTCTGGCACTCTAGAGATGAGGTCACCGGCACGAGCCATCGGCGGAAATATAACGCCACCGCAATTAATCGAAAGAAAGAAAGAAAGAAAGAAAGAAAGTGTATGTGTGTGTGTGTGCGCTGAATTAACAAAAAAAAAAAGTTTAAAACGCTTCCGAGAATCATCCCTGGAAAAGTGCGTTTTAAATCTCAGATTAAAAAGAATAAATGAGAACTTCTGACGTTAGTTGTAGTTCCGATCAATCAGTCGATTACTCGGGAATCAGTAAAGTGAGGATCTGAAATTCTGAGGGAGTAGAGAGAACCTTAGTTCCTCTATGCCATCATAATTTGATAGAATTTGGTCAAGTATTTTCCCAAATATGTGCTGAAAGGTGCGTCATTCTATGCTGCTAATAAACATCGAGGCGTCGACTGTACCATTTCTAATCCCACAATCCCTCACTTCACGTCCACAAATGACGTCAGAAGCCATTGTGCAACTCTCCCATTAATTCGAAGCGAGCGGTTGACCGCGCGTCGTCCGCAGAGTAGGCGAACGAAGTTCGGCGTATTGAACCTGGGCGGCCGCGGTAGCAGTGGCTCAACCGTTCATAAAAAGTCAATTACATTTAAATTCTGGGAAGGCAAAAGCACGTTCCACGAAACAGACATAGTATTAGAATCAGAGGCAGTTTGAACCTGAGCGTTGGCCGACTTGAGAATAAAATCATAGTATTAGAGGAACTCCGAAAGCCGAGTTTGAGGTAGTGTCGAACTTTACGAATTTTTTGCTGGTAAAACAACGATCTATGTCACCTACCAAACATTGCATATTAGTTTTCAATAGTTTAGCCAATAAATAAAAATGTGTTTTCAATGATATAATAATATTTTATTTATAATAATCGGATATGAAATTAAACGGTCGAATTCCTTAAATGCGTAACAACTCAAGGAGCCAAGGAATGTTAATCCCAAGTTATTGTATGAGATTATAGGCTTCATGTAAGAGTTTTTTAATAAAAACTTCTGCTTATTATGCGTGAAATAAGTATATTTCTTAAATCTAAAGGTATCTTAGAATTTTTAAACAATTTTGCATGAACTAAAATTAGATTCATTTAGAAAAGTTTTACGCACGATGAAACTACGTACGATTTCCCCGAGCTTTTGAACGGAGATTGTAAACACATTTTGATTATATTTGAACAAGCAGTTCTCAGAACTTTTTATCAGATATACAAGTGTATTTCAGTATTTAGTAATCACAAGCAACTATGCAGAATATAAATTTTGAATGTGAGGTGTTGTCGACGAGTGGTTTAATTCCCCCTCTATACAATGCCTACGATTAGGTTCGGTTCCTAAAGCGGGAGTGGGTTTTTTGTGATTTCTTCTTTTGTTTATAAATTTTCAACTGACAGAGTTTTAGCTAATTATCTTTTCCAAGATTGAAAAATATTTAAAGATATTTTGTGTTATGTGCATAATTCTAGTTAATTTTTGGATCATCTAAGATATTAATTTATGCATTTCTTTAAATTCTTCATCATGGTTTATAATTGTCCAACAAGGCTTGTAGCAATAATACCTCGTATACAAATAATGCCTATTACTTGCGGAAAAAGGCAATTCCACAGAAAGAGAGGACACTTTCAAAAGTATGTCACAAACATTTAGATGACACTACTAATTAAGGAGGACAAATGTGTGATCAATGGGAAAGAAGGTAGTATTCCAAGATTTCGTTATAAATTAGCTGTAAATGCAGTTCCTCATTTATATGCAAGACGCCCATCATATCTTTCTAAGCCCATAGTTCCATAGCATTCTGGGCGAATTAATAGATCGTCTAACCCTATCCCACTAGAAACACAATCACATCATAATGAAGAAGTTTCAGACCCAGCTCTTGAGAATAATGGTTCAAGTGATACACGTAATAATTGTCATTCAAACTAAACATGACCCTTAAATGTCCCTTACCTGTCTTCAGGAATAAATGATTGGCTGACGTACGATATCAATGGATTTGTTCTGAAAAAATTAAAGCATTTACGGATTATATTGAATGTATTCAATCATTAACACTGTTATGCGAAATAAGTCTATAAATGTTAATGGAAATTCTATTTTAACACAGTTAAAGGATAAAGGAAACTTTTATCCAGACGATAGTGTTTTCCATTTATTATTGAAAATGGAGAAAGTAATTGAATATTCGTTCTAAAGAGTTGAAATTTTAAGTGATTTGTTTGAGTAAGTTGTAAATAACTTGCCAATTTACAGATCACTATTTTAGTTGCCAGGATCATGCAGACAAGATTCTACCACAAATTATATTTTATTATTTGCAAGTTAGGTTATTTTATTATTAAGAAGTTTTTAAACTAAAAACAAAGAAAAAAGATGAAAAATGTATTTATTATTTATTAAATATAATGTACAGGGTAACAAAACAATTAAGTACATATCCAGTAACAATATACATGACAACTCAATTCCTATTTTGTATTATCGTGATAATTACAATTTTTGTTTGACGAAGTTGTTTTAACTTGTGATTAAAATTATTCAACTACTTGCCATGACAATATCATTTGGCAGTAAATTCCATAAACTAATTGTATCCGGAAAAAAGGACTTTGCAAAAAACTTACACCTACAAGCTATTTTTTTGATCTTATTTTTATTATCGATTCTATTGGAGATATAGTTTGGAGACTCTAAGAAATTTTCTTTTTTAAGATTACTCATGTTATTAAAGATTTTATAAAGGGTTTTTAGCTTTAATTCTTTCCTTCTAATCTGCAATTCAAGTAAATTTAGGCTATTTCTTAATTTTGTTACACAAGAATGCCTATCAAAATTGTTGAAAATAATACGAACAGCCCTGTTTTGAATTTTTTCAAGTTTAACAATTGAACTTTCACAGTAAGGGTCCCAGCAAATAGCACAATATTCAAGAATGGATCTAACTAAAGATTTGTACAGGACTAATTTGACTTCCATACTTAGACCTTTCGATATTGAGCGAAACAAGTAAAGTGCTTTATTTGCTTTACCGATAATATATTCAACATGTTTATTCCAACTTAAGTTTTTATCAACAATTACCCCTAAGATCTTTATGGAGTCAGATTTAACTAAGTCACAACTGTCAGTGTTGTAATTAAAAGCAAAAACATTATCGGCTTTGGCCCTTGAAATGTTCATATAGTAAGACTTTGACCAGTTAACAGCCATGCCCCAAATTTTACACCAATGTGAAATAAAATTTAGATCCTGCTGAAGATCAATTTGATCGGCTGCACTGTTAATTTGCTTAACTAATGTTCCATCGTCTGCAAAATAGAGATTTTTATTAGACATCCCCTGTAGTAAGTCATTTAAATACAGATTAAAAAGAAGAGGCCCACTAACCGATCCCTGCGGGACACCAGAGAGTACCTCACAAGGCTCTGACAATACACCATCAACTAAAACGCTCTGCACACGCCCAGTAAGAAAATTTCTAAACCAGGTTACAAGTTTATCACCAAAACCATATTTGGATAGTTTCAGAAGTAAAAAACAAATAGGTTCTTTATCAAAAGCTTTAGCTAAATCTACAGCAATTAAATCAACCTGTTTCCCGTTTTGTATAAATTTAGAAACATAATGAACCAAATCTATCAAAAGTAACTCAGTAGAAGAACCGCGTCTAAAACCAAATTGATTATTGGCTAGTAACCCATTTTCTGATAAGAAAATAATCATATACTTTATGATAATATGTTCCATCAATTTAGCAGTGATGCAAGTAAGGGAAACAGGACGATAATTCTGGGGGTTTTTATTATCGCCAGACTTATATAGCGGTGTAACTATAGCCCTTTTCCAATCAACAGGCACGTCACCTGTTGTATAAGATAAAGTAAAAATGTCTTCAAGATAAAGAGCAGCAACTGGAGCAACTAAACGTAACATCTTATTTGTGATCCCATCAGGGCCACAGGCTTTGTTCGTATCCTGTTCCAGAATTAAATTCAGTATACCTGAGCTACTAAAACAAAAGTCAGGAAAGCTTTTATCAGTTCTAAGATTGAAACATGGAAGCTTGACGTCATTTATTTTAGAAAAATTTTGCTGGAATGACAGATTTAAAAGGTTTGCTTTTTCTAAGCTACTCCTTTTAAGATTACCAGTATCCGAATATAAAGGAGGAATAGTATTAACATCTTTTTTGACATTTTTATGAACTTCCATAGTCGTTTAGAATTTGACAGGTTTATACTAGACAAATATTTCTCTTTGTTAGATTTTATGCTATTTTTAATTTCAAAGCTAATTTTACGTAACTTTTCCTGGATTCCCTGGACCTGGTTTCTCTTAAACTTTGTTAATAACTTTTTTTTCTTTTTTATCTTACTTTGTACGTTCTTAGAAATCCACGGCTTGTTTACACTTAAACACTTCACCTTAGTTGGAACAAATGTATTTATGATGTCGAAAATATCGTTTTTAAAAAGAACTGAGAGACTTTCCTTTACTGAGACTTTCATTTACTGAGAGACTTTCCTTAACATCAGTATAATTTACAAATTTGCAAAAAAAGGCGTTTAATATTTTAGATGGATCAGCACGATGAAAAAGAAGAATCTTTGCTTTACTACTTTTCACATGCGGCTTCCGAGCGTAAGGCAAGTAGGATAAAACAATATTGTGATCACTGATACCATTTATAATTTCCACAGTAAGACCTTCAAAATTTGTAAAAATTAAATCAAGGATGTTTTGACTAGCTTGCCGAGTGGGAATTCTAACCTCTTGAGTTAGTGAAAACTCGCCAATAAGGTGATTTAAATCATTTATAAGTGATGAATCCTCGCAATGTGACATAGTGTCCCAATTTACACTAGGCAAATTGAAATCTCCTCCAATATGTAGCAGCTTATTTCTAGCATCTACTTTGTTTAGACACTTTGCCAAGTTTAAAAAACACATTTTGTCATAGCTAAGGCGATAAACGCTTCCAATAATCATATTTTTACCTGAACTACAACTGATTTCAACAAAGACACATTCAGTGACACAAGTAAAAGTCAATTCATTTGATGAAAATTCACGTTTTACCGCAACAAAGACCCCACCTCCTCTAGTTTGCCTGTTCTTTCTATAATAAGTATAATTTTCGGGAAGGTAAAGTGAAGAAGCATCCTCGTCCTTCAACCAGATCTCAGTACCAATAACAATATCAGGATCTTCAGAGAGAATAAATTCCGTTATTTCGACTTCTTTGTTCTTCACACTTCGAAAATTTATTGTTGCAATCTTTACACAGATCTCTGCAGGATTTCTTATTTCATTAGACAATGAAGCAAGGTGGGTGACCTGTTGTTTATCAGAGGTCAGTCCCTTGATCTCTTCCGAGGTTATTTGTTTTTGCTCATCAGGTCTTTCGTTAGCTAGTTTTTTTGGTTTTCCTTGTGTGATTGTAGTTTACGTTTATTGAATTCATCTCTCTCAGCAGGAGTCATATCTGGAGCTAATCCAACTTGTTTATTAGCGCCAGGAAATATTATATTTTTACATTTCTTACCGTTAGCTATAATGAAGTCTTTTTCATGCAGAGATGCTAACTTTATTAACAGAGGTCTAGTGTAATTCTCATTTGATTTTCTTTCTAAACGGTACAGGTTTGTGACTGTAGGTTGAGTAATGCCAAGTTGTTGAACAAATTCGTCAAAGCTATGAATGTCATCATTTTTTCTGTCTTCTGCTTTTATTTTATCTGACTCAGGGATATTAAACAAAATTACGTTAAACTTCCGACGTTCTCTCTCTGACAGTTCCTGAGCTACAATGTTCGAACAAGTTGATTTCGTTACTAGTTTGGACCTCGCGCGGTCTACACCACGCTGAACGACTTCGCTAAAAGAAGCGTTCGGCGTTAGAAATTTCGCTGGAGAATTAACAGTTTTATCAACGTCAGAGTCCGGTATTAGATCCCCGACAAAACGTTGAAACTTTTGTAGCTTCTCATTGAATTCTTTTATTTTAATTTCACTGTCCTGCAGTTTCTTTTCCAGTTGCGCTAAGATTTCGTTCTCAGAAGCAGTTTCTTTTCCAGCTTGGCCTAACCCATTAACGTGCGTTAGACTATCCTTTAGCATACATAGTTTACATTCAAAGTTCATATCCAGAGATGGAATTTTTTTCAAATTCTTCCTGAATTCCTGTATTTTCATACAAAATCCAATCCGAACAGTTAGAACACTGCACCCAGTTTATAATTTTGGTCACCTTCGTTGACTTTATCTTAGTTCCCTTCTTATTTTTCTGACGCGTGCTGTTTCGATTCGCCATTGTTTAAATTGAAAATTCTTCCGCACAGTTCTTGGAGGGGGAGGAATGGAGAGGGAGGATGATTATAGAGAACTATTTAGGATAATAATATTAAGAAGAGGAAGAGAAAGATATATAAGTTAAGTTAAGAGATAGTTAAGTAAAATATATTGAGACGAGAAAAGAGCAGTACGGCGGCTGAGTAGATGGGGGTGTGGCGAGGAATGTGCGGGGGTGAAGTGTTATAGAAGGAAGGGTGGCCGGAGACACAGGGGTGAAAAAAAGATGAGGAAGAAGAGCAGAGGGTAGGAGCTTGGAGAAATATGAGATCCAAGGTCACGCAGATGAGAGACAGGAATAGTGTTGATTATAGGATGGGAGGGAGCGGACTCCACTCTCCTCACCTCGGGGCGCGGGGGAGAAGCTAGGGATATATCAATTATTCTAAGTAAGATTAATAATTAGTAAATAGCATGGTGCGGTTGCAGGCCATAAAAGATTAGTTACGTTTTTGGTAATGGTCAAAGAATACAAAAAGGAGGAAAAACTGGGAGAAGGAGTGAGTAAACAACATTTATAGTTAAAAAATCAGTTAAAAATCCTTGAAATTGCAGTAGATGAAGGATACAGATGTGTCGTATGAGAACAAAAAAATGTGAGGAATTTGGGTAAAATTGAAGAGGTTTAGTATAAGCAACAAATACCAGCTTTGGTATGCTTCGCTTCTCTTTTGAGCTTCGATGTAAGAACTGTGTCGAGTCGGCGGGATGAGGGATGGTTTTATGGGGGAGGGAAACTTGGGAACTGGGGTGGCAAAGGAGCGATAGCAGATGCGTCTGTGAAGCCCCAGAGGGGGGGTAGGAGTCATTAAAAGATCTTAAAATATCGCCAGGGCTGCTTCTCTTGTTTACTCCCCTTGGGTCCACCTTCCACGGGATTCTTCCCTGTGGGTATATCCATGGGTTCTGGTCTTAGTATACGGGCGGTAGTTGAGACCTATCCCGATACCGATAATCGCCTTAGGCTTTTTTAAGGGTTACACCTCTCCAGATATTAAAATATTCTAACCACCATTATTAATACTTTTATACTTGATAGAGACGAATGGAGCAGAAACCTTGTTTAATAATAATAACATATTTATTTCATATAAGTAAAATTAAAGTAAAATTCCAAAAGTTCTTTCTTTCAAGTTAAATTACCAAAAGACTATCATAAGTTTCATACTTTCTGTTAAAGTTCATTTTAATGATAATTATACATCTTAGAAAAGTTACTGATTGTTTAGTTTTACTTTCAACTTGTTAAAACTCATTATTTCATTCATTACATTATTCAAATAACTTTAACTTATTTACAAAGAGAATTCTGGTGGCCCCTAAGCAATGGCAGACAGGAATTGTGATCCCTATCTTCAAAAAGGGAGATCAGAGAGATTGCAACAACTATCGAGGCATCTCTTTGCTCAGCATTCCTGGGAAAGTGTACGCTAAGTGTCTGGAGAAGAGAAGTCGGGAAATAGTCGACTCCAAACTGTCGGGGGAGCAGTGTGGTTTCCGACCTGGCCGAAGCACGACGGATCACATCTTTGCTTTAAGGCAAATCTTTGAGAAATCCTGGGAGTATGCAAAAGAGGTCTACGCTTGCTTTGTGGACCTCGAAAAAGCATATGACAGAGTTCCTCGGGAGAAGCTCTGGCAAGTGTTGCAAGAGTATGGAGTGGATGGGCAATTACTGGTTGCTATCATGTCTCTGTACGAAAGCTCTGAGATGTGTGTCCGGATAAATGGCATTAAGTCAAGACCGTTCACCGTGGGTGTTGGACTCCGCCAAGGGTGCGTACTGTCGCCCATCTTGTTCATTATCTTTATGGACTGGATAGACAGGGGCAGCCGAGGCGATGAGCGTGTTTGTGTGGGCGACTGCCTGGTGGAGAGGTTGCTGTTTGCGGACGACCTTGTCCTGCTTGGGTCTTCTCGCACGAACCTTCAGCATGCACTAGACCGGTTTGCAGCCAAATGTGAAGAAGCTGGGATGAAGATCAGTGTGGCTAAAACCGAAGTTTTGGTTCTTTCAAGACAGCCTGCTCAGTGTGCCCTCCATGTTAGGGGAGCCTCATTGAGACAGGTGGAGAAATTCAAGTATCTCGGGATTGCATTCACGAGTGATGGACGGCAGGAGAAAGAATTGGATGCTCGGATCGGTGCAGCAAGCTGTGTCAGACGTGAACTGTGGCGATCCGTGGTAACGAAACGAGAGCTGGGTAAGAAAGCCAAGCTCTCCGTTTTCAAATCTATCTTTGTCCCCATTCTCACCTATGGTCATGAGGCTTGGGTAATGACCGAAAGAGTGCGATCGCGGGTACAAGCGGCCGAAATGAGATTCCTGAGAGGTGTGGCAGGTGTTACCCTACTAGATAGAGTGTACAGCAGCACAATAAGGGAATCTTTAGGAGTTGAGCCGCTACTTCTCCGCATTGAGAGATCTCAGTTGCGCTGGTATGGCCACGTGATACGGATGCCGCAAACTAGTCTTCCTAGGCAGTTGTTATTTTCCAAGCCGGTGGGTAAGAGACCAAGGGGTCGGCCTAGAACCAGGTGGCTAGACAACATGGAGAATCTGGGTTCGAGTCGCTTGGATATTACCAGGGAGGACATGCGCCTGATGGCGGAAGATCGCGATCGCTGGAGATCCTCCATAGGGCTGCTGCCCCCGCGACCCTAACGGATAAGCGGGTTTGAAAAGTAAGTAAGTAAGTAATTCTGGTGACCACCTTAATATTCACATAGCAAGCAAAACGAATGTATCATTACCCATCTCCTCTTCATGGTCATCTCCTTGGGGGTGGTGTAATGTCAACTCCGATGTGGTCTTCTTTTGTTGGGCTCCGCGATTGTATTTGTCTAACTGATTCAGGTTTAAATCAAAATAATATCAATAATAATAATAATAGTTTTTTATTTGCTTTCAAATTGGGATGCTAAAACTGGTTCTAAGATAATTGGTAATCATAGTGAAGGTTTCACTATTTACTAACTCCACCACTATTGTTTTAGATGACTCCATCATTTAGTATTTGTTTTTCTTCATTGTCGCCGTGCTTCTCAGAGAGCAGAAATCAGTAGCTCTCTCTCTATCACCAAGTGAATCAGAAGAAGAATAATGCTCCTCCCTATTTTCAGTTCATTGATAATATCCCAGTAAGATTAGAAAAGGGATACCATTCATCTGGATCAAATACACGTCGCTGATTGGCATTCATATAAAGTTCATGAGTTGTCAACACGGCACAGAGCTCACTTGTCCCAAGAGAAGAATGGGGGGGGGACTCCCACTCGACTCGGCAAGGCACTCCGTCACACAATGCCGCTGTTACCTAACTCAACTGGAAAAATAATACTGTCGTCCGGTGTGGTAAATCTAATAGCTTCTCACATAAAACATTCTTCTAATAAAGCAGATAAATGGTTAGAAAACTTCTAAATGGTTTCTTCATAAAACTTAGGAAATAAATCCTGTACAATCTTCAGGGGGAGGGGGTCCGTACACGTCTGCTCTCGACGAAACACACACTAAAATTCCATGTAATAAAGAATTTTAGAAAAAGAGCTAAATTATTATTTTAAAAAGCTGAAGCACTCCTGACCAAGTTACTAGCATGTGACTAATTCTGTGACATAGTTGTGTTGAAAGTCACTATATCTGTAGTGAACATTACAACCATAAATCAGTGGATGAGTTCTGTTCAGATTTTACATGCGTGAACCTCTGAATCATGAAAACATACTATAGTATTAATATTCATAGATAATTCATGTAGAAATTTAATATATGTACTGTAACGGCCAGTTTTGGCGTTACAAATCAGTCTTTCTCTTTACCCTTTGTTCCCCCCCCCCCTCTTTCCACTCTTTTGTCTCTCAACATTATCCGGAGTGAAAATGGTTTTGTTGACGTTAATAATAAACGGACCTCCTATTGTAAAGAAGTGAACAATAGACGAGACCAACAATGGCCTCTAACAAAGGTTAGTTATTATACGAGCTTCGCGTCGTTAAGAGAATGACTTGGTAGTTATAGTAAAAGGAAAGCCAGATGAGAGAAGAACAACGGCCGCCATCGGATCCAGAAGAGATAGAACGACGACGGCCATCAAACGAAGCCGAGTAAGATGAAGGACATTCATGGAGAATTCCCTCATAACGGACGACTTTGATTTCTACACGTCCCGTTCTGTCATTCGACGACGACACAGAAATGCATCAGAGTCATAGATGATAGAGGATTTTCATCTTTATTTACTCGCTGTTATCGTTTTGGTCGAACCGGAACGTTACAAAAGAAAGCGACATATGGGTTCCAGTCAAAATCGAAAGAAATTAGCCCAAGACCTTCTGGTATTAAACGTAGTATTCGGGCCACAAGTGCAGTTATCTGCTCTCCTTTATTGTTTTATTTATATTCCCTTACAGGATAATCCAAACTCGTAATGATGAAATTAGATATCCGATGAGCCCCAGCAGCCGCCCACTTCATTCGGAAGACAGTTCTGTTCCATGGTGGAAATATTCTACTCAAAGAAACTCGAGATGACACACGAAGATATCGTTGGTTCCGTAAGATTTGTTTTAGCGCAGTAAGAACCCCTACTAACATGCTCAAATTCAAGTCCTAATTTCGGATTTGGGTCTTCCCCTCCCTTACCCTGTTATTCTCAGATTAGCTTTAGTATTTCCCATTCCCCCTCACTGTTGCTTAATTCTTGCTTAGCCAGTAGTTATTCAAACTGTTGCGCGAAAACGAGGACGAATTGACGCAATTAACGCAATCGGTGAACTCGTGAAAAGATATAAAAAATGCTGAAAGAGAAAAATGAGAAAGTGGTTGATAAATAATCCTAAAGGGCAATTTTTTTTTTTTTAGAAACTTACCTGAAGACTCTAAGGAAGGTCTCATCCAAACCTGAAAATAAAAAAAAAGATTTTAATGTACAAGGAACAATTAGTGGCAGAAGAATATGTAAACGATAAGAATAACTTTTACCTCTTTGGTCTCATTTATGTATTGAATAATCTCGTAAATCCTTTAAATCCCGAAGTTTTGGGTTATAAATGTTGTTAAAGAATTTTTGAACTATTAGTGAAAATATAAATTTTTTTTTTTTCTGAACGCCCGGAGGCGAGAAAAATTAATGCAATCAGAGAAAGTAAAAATAAGGCCTCGTCTGACATACATGTGTTTTCAGTCGCTGAAAAAGAAAGACAATTGGCGCATCAGTGGGAACCCTGTAATTATAAGGCCTTACTTTGTAGAACGTTTTCCAGATATAATTGTAAATGTCATCCGTGAGAGAAATTTGCAATAAAGCCCCGGATATTTTTTTGTCAGACATAGTTGTCTAACGAGATTCTGATTTATATCACAACATGACAAACAAATCGTCTACGTTGCGATTTATATTTTTTTTCCTCTTGACCTTGTCCTTTGGTCCATAGAAATTGAAACGAGAAGGGAAGTATTGCAGATTATCTACATATGCATGAATTAAATTTGTCTAATTAGAACACGAAGTCTCTCTGCTAATGTTTTTTGTTATTTCTTCTCCCTGTTTAGGAAGAGCTCTGTACGGTGGAGTGTTGCGTCATTGAAGAAGAACGAACCTCACGTATTTTCGCCCGTTACAGTACACATAATTTGTACATTATCTACAAAAATATTTTTAAAAAATTCTGAAACTAAATTTAAAAAAATAAACAAGTTTATTGCAATTTAGACTCTTCTTTGAAAATAAATTATTGCAATTTTCAGCTTTTCGCTGGGTTGGACAGATTCATTCTGATATCTTTAGCTGAGATATATAATTTTGTTTGGCAGTAATATAAAGTTAAATGAGGCAAGCTACATGTTCTCTGCTTAAACATATTATAGACT
>JAHWFO010090545.1:163555-175068 GCA_023313115.1 Rhysida immarginata | reverse complement strand
CCCACTTCGTGATAGCGGCAGGACTTCGTGATATCGAAACATTCATGTCCAAGCATAAAATATAATGATGAAAGATTCGCCGTTAGAGAAAATTCGCCGTTATTTCGTTTTATTGAAAACTGGCGATATTGTAGTCATTGCAGAGTAGCATGGAAGCCAGAAACAAAGAACTCTGCAAGAATTAGAAGACGAACGTATAAACTAAGCCCCTCGGAATAGTTAGAAACTACCGAGCAGGAGAAGAAAATGAATTCGATTGTTTTTTTCCCTGATATTATTTCATTCACAAATTAAGAAAAAACAATTGCCCACCCCCCTGTGTTTTTAAACTGATTTCATTGCTGTGATTGAATATAGATGAAGAACGTGGGCACACATTATTAGCTGGCCAACTTCTAATGCATAAAATGGACATTGACAACCAATGCAGAATTACCTGATTAATGCATGTAGAAGGGCTTAACCAGATCTTTCATTTTCTGTTTATTCAGATAGTTTTTTTTATTAATGTCTAAAGAACTTAAAAAATAGATATTCATTTTGAAGTAACATGTATGTTAATGCTAACTTGTGAGAACAAAATTGAACAAAATGTTTGGACTAGGAATATTGGTAAAATGCAATTTTCTTATTTAATACTCAACTCGATATTTCCGAGGCAACAGGCACAAGGGTTAAATTTTGTGACGATACTACATAATTTAAAATATGCTATTTGGAAAATAACATCCTCTGAGCCGTACTCCTGAAATTTCAACTTATACTAGCATACGCCCGTGTGAATTAACGGGGTAATTTATGAATGTCATTGGAGGCTTTATTAAAAGCTCGAAGGCAATTCTTCATTAATTATTTTTCCGGAAATATTCTTCTGTAATACCTCGTTCACACTGCACATCTGGATCATGATCCAGACGTCAATCACTATCGAGAATTGCAATGTGAACGCAACATCGTTCGTCGGATTGTGATTCGTTCGCGCGAATGATGATCCGCTCACCGACGTTCTCGAAACGTCGTTCGCCTCGAATTACGTTCGAAAACGAGGCTCTGGAGCCTCAAACCAGATTTTTCACTATAGCCTCAACACAGATTCCTTCAGCAGTCACAGACATTTTAAAACGGAGGACTCCAACGCATGTGTTGTTTCCCAAAAGAAACTGTCGCTCGCTAGGTGGTGTTGATCAATTACACTTGCGTACGTGCAGTGTGAACACTTCACGATCGTCAGTCATGATCCGTCGAATAATAATTGAGCCGAATCATCTTTCACGAATGATGATTTGTGAATCCTGATTCGCAGTGTGAACGAGATATTACAGGCTTTACATGTGTTGAAAGAAATACATGTATTATGCCTGCTAGAATTAATATGAGTTTTTGATAGGTCATTGCATATTGTGAATCTTTTACTAATCAACCTTCTACCTATCATTGAATGCTAAAGATTTGACGTTTTGTGCTACTCACTTGTACGCGTTCTTCTCTTCCCATCATTTCAGGAGTGCGGCGATCAGCGGATGCATTAGCGTCGACTGCTGTGGACTCAGTGAGCGTTGTTCGCTGCCTTTTTGCTTTCTCATCTTACTTACGAATAAAACTAATCTCGTGAGGTTGGCGTCAGGAAGGGCATCCGGCCGTAAAAATCATTGCCAAATCAAAAAAAAAAAAAATTAACACAGCGACCCCATGTGGAAATGGGAAAAAGCTGAAGATAAACAACATCTTACTTACGAATAAAAGCCTTAAAATGAATGCTTCATCCAAAAGACCCGTGGATCCTTGCCTGCCTTGAGAGATAGGTTCCACATCCTGCTTAAGAAAATTATGCAGGAATTGGGAAATCTGAATATGCCAGTAAAGTATGGGTGAGATGGTCTATCTATGACTGTATGTACCGAACATGGCCGCCATCTTGAAATCGGCCATATTGAATCTAAGTCATTTTTTTTAAATGGAAAGGGGGTCGTGCGATATATCAAATAACATCAGCATTTTCTGACAACTTCATTCCTGTTAACAGATTTGAAGTAGCAGTTATGGTTCAAAAGTTACAACACATTTTGTTTCATTTTATAGCAGGTAACTGAAGATGGCTTTGACCACGGAGGAGAGAATTGAGGTCATTTTGATGTCTGGAGAACGAACTTTCCGTGTCATAGCTGCAGATTTTAACAACCGGCACCCAGAAAGACCTCCAATTTCACACAACACTGTCAGGTGCTTAATTAAGAAATTCCGAGAAATTGGGACTGTGGTTGACAAGGCACGGAGTGGCCGTCCAATAAGTGCTACTGACAGCCCTCAACAATGGTTTTGGCGTCCTTCGTCAAGAGCCCACAACGCAACACACGATGTTTGTCAGCAGAATGTGGAATCAGATGTTCGTCAGTGTTTAGATGTTTAATTTCCTGGTCATTGGATTGGCCGACGTGGTGCTGTGGATCATCTGATCTCACACCACTTGACTTTTATCTGTAGGGTCATTTAAAGCAACTCGTATTTGCAGAGAAAATCAGAAACAGACATCATCTCCAGCAACGCACTGAAGAAGCATGTGCCATCATTTCTACAAAAATCCTTCTGCGAGTGCTTGACGATTGGATTCAGCGCCTTCAAATGTGCCTTGACCAAGAAGGACACCAAGTTGAACTGTCCTTTATGGAGAACAGTCCAGCCTGTAATTCCAAACAAAATGTATTGTAACTTTTGAAGCATAACTGCTACTTCAGATCTGTTTACAGGAAAGAAATTGTCAGAAAATACTGATGTTACTTAATATATCACACGACCCCTTTTCCATTTAAGATTGACTTAGATTCAAGATGGCCGATTTCAAGATGGCGGCCATGTTCGGTACTTACGGTAAAAGATAGACTACCTCACCCATACCTTACTGGAATATTCAGATTTCCCAATTCCTGCAAGGTTTTTGAAAAAACAGGGTGTACTGCGACTTTTGACTCACCCTATATTATATATGAATTTCATGTTTCTTTAATCAAAATTATTGGTAAAGAAATAATTATAAAAAAAGACTAATGAAGGAAACTATCAACATTATTTCGAATGAAAAAAATTTAGCCAAGCCATCAATAGAAATTAATAATAAATGGAAATTACTACTAAAAATATAAAAATATAATATCACTTCCCTTACACCCAACAATCCCGATCACAACAATCAAAATAATCACACATTGTATTAGACAACATTGTTTTATTTTTATATCATTATCTTCCATTCATTCAAAACTTTAAATCTGATGATGGGAAAAAATCCCGAAAACGTTAATATTAAAGACAGTCATTTACATCACGAGTCATTTACATCACGAATCATCGAACTTCCATCATAGACCTGTGTACCTCCCTGTGTTCCTGTTACGTTTCTTCGCAGTATCTTCGTCTCTTCTGTGTTTCTTCTGTGTTTCATCTGATCTTCATCTCTTCAGTATATCTTCTGTGTTTTCATCTGATCTTCGTCTCTTCTGTACATCTTCTGTGTTTCTTCGTACCTGTGTTTCTTCGTCCTGAGTTTCTTCACAAGTTCTGTGTTTCTTCGTACTTAAACTTTAACTCTGGTGACTTTTTCCTTGTTTTTTTTTATTATTTTATTATTTTATTATTATATTATAATTATTATTTTTTTATTATTTATTTTAATTTTACTATTTTAATTAAAGGAGTATATTCATCTTTATCAATATATAATTATCACTACTCCTACGTTTATAATATAATTAAAACTGACAAGTTTGATCAGTTCTGTACCGTTTTTGATTATCAGAAAGCACCGTAACCATTTCTGTCTTTTTTACACGTGACACTCTGAGACGATGAAAGTTAGTTGCTGCTCTTGACAGCAACCTTACTGATCTCCTATAAATTGCACGAAGCCTTACAGATCTTTTTTGCAAGATTTTTAACAGCTGCATTTTCAGCACATAAACAGAGTTCAATAATTTGTAAAATTTGCCCGTTTGGTTTACTTTGAGATTTGGAAGCTGAAATCTTACCTCTCAAATTTTGTCAAATGTTTTCCTCATTTGATGAATTGAGCAGGAATGCCCATTTATATTTTATTCCTGATTCAGTATTATGCAAATTATTCGAATTTAAGCATGGAAAATACTCAGAAACCCTGTTATAAACTTCGCATGCGTACTCCCCATGGTCAAACAAGAAACAAGTTTCCTATCAACATGGGTCTGAAACTCAACCGTTAACGAGAAAAATGGCGTCCAAATGTGGGTGCCCCTCTGAGGTTGGCTGACGAGCGGGTCACGGAAATTGTCGATCTTGGTCCCCAGTGCGTCCGAGCAGAACGCATAGAGGGTCGAGTTCACTCAATTGTCTTGATTTCTATCTGTGGGGGCATGTTAAGGATAATCGTTAGTGTAATACCCGTCCAGGATGCGAATGAGCTATGGAACTGCATTGTCGCCGAATTTGATGCCTTTAGGAGTCGCACATGAGTGTTAGAACGTGTTCGCCGTTCGTTTCAGAGGCGTCTGTACGCCTGTGTCGAAGCACATACACGTCATTTGGAACAATATCTGTAAAACAAAACCTCACAGAGGCACCCACATTTGGACGCCATTTTTCTCGTTAACGGTTGAGTTTCAGACCCATGAGGATAGGACATTTGTTTCTTATTTGGCCATGGGGAGTGCGCATACGAAGTTTGTGACAAGGTTTAACCCTATATATATTCAAAAGTTTTTCTTTACCAGATTCTATGGACCTTTAACTATTTTTCCACATAGTTTCCAAGTTTATTTAAGCACTTGTTATAGCGCTCAATGTACTTCCGCATGATCACTTCACAGAAGCTGCCGCCGGTGAAGAAAATCACGCAGTTCTCACTTGTTCATCGTCTCTGAAATGCAGGCTGCCATGTCTCCTTTAGATCCTGGTATAGGTTAGCCACTGGACGCGAGGTCCGGACTGTAAGGCAGGTGGTCAAGTTGTTCCCAAACAAAAGATCTGATTTAAAAAAAAAGAACTTCCGAGAAAAAAGCCTGATAAGGGTACTCCGAAGCATCCTATAAAAGTTAAGTGTTCAGGTGAAGTATCCCTTGAATGCGATGGGGATGAAACTTGACATGTAATTATCTTTCGCCATTTTAAGTGCCTGTATTAATTTTATTTGTTTACCTTTATTTAAAGTTGTATTCATATGAAGAAAATCGAGTTGGTATATAGGTAAAGTGCCACTTCCGGTTGATAGATTTGTTCCAAAAATTGATACAGATCTAAAAATTTTTTTAAAAGGACTAAATACCAAATTTCATTGAGTAATCCAAAATTTTTAATTAAAGTTGCTGAAAAAGCGTAAATAATTTTGAAGGAAGGCTCAAATACCAAATCTGTTTCTTTAACTTCGTGAACCTATTCTTCGAAAATTTTGCTGAAAGAAAGTTGGAAGAAGTGTAGAGTTTTCATATTGTAAGGTAAAATGGAAGAATTCACTTTATCGCGCTCAATACGAGGTCTGTTCAAAAAATACGTAGACTGACGTCATAAAACAAAATATACTTTATTCAGAAGTTACACATCTGGGTCCCCTTCAAAGTACTCTCCTCCCCGACGCACACACTTATCCCAACGGTGTTTCCACTTTTGGAAACAGTCCTGGAACGCTTCTTTTGTGATGTCCTTCAGCGTTTTCGTCGCATTTGCCTTTATATCAGGAATCGTCTCAAATCTCCTTCCTTTCAAAGGTCTTTTGAGTTTGGGAAACAAGAAGAAGTCACAAGGAGCGAGGTTAGGTGAGTAGGGTAGGTGAGGAAGAACAGTGATCGAGTGTTTGGCCAAAAACTCTCGAGTTCTGAGGGCTGAATGGGCTGGAGCGTTGTCGTGATGAAACAACCAATCACCACTCGTCCACAATTTTTCGGTGCATCTTCAATTATTCGGTCAAAATCTCATGACATGATCCAACTGCTATCCCACACTCTTCAGCAAGCTCTCTGATGGTCAGACGTCGATTTGCCCGAACCAGGGTGTTGATTTTGTCCACGTGTGCGTCGTCAGTTGACGTGGAAGGACGTCCAGGACGCTCATCGTCTGCAGTTGACTGACGACCATCTTTATAACGTGCATGCCACTTAAAACATGTCGCACGCTTCATAGTAACATCACCGTAAGCCGTCTTGAGCATATCAAAAGTTTCAGTGGCAGTTTTTCCGAGTTTAACACAAAATTTCACAGCAAATCTTTGCTCGTTCAAGTCACTCATTCTAAAAATCCGCCAAACGAAAATAACACACTTCACAAACAACCGCGTAGCTAATCAACCAATACTGATATTTGCAATCAAAAAACTGCCTTGTAATCAGCGGATCTGTCAGAAGATGGCGACACCAAGCGATTTTGATTGGGACCAACAGTCTACGTATTTTTTGAACAGACCTCGTAGGTAGAAACGTCATACACTACGTTTACATGCACGTTTCGATCCGGATCGATTGAGTTAATCCAAAATTGCCTCGCGTTTACATGCATCTAACTCGATCCGGATCGAGTCCGATAAGATGTCTTGTGGGTAAAGCTCTAGATTTGGAAAGTTCGCCAGACTTTGTCATCTGCTACAGAATCCGCCATTGTTGGCTCAGTCGGCCTTATCACTTGAATTACGCTTCCTCTAAAATACGGCTGAAATGCAATTTTTTAAAATTTTCCCATTATTATCGTATGGAAATATAATTGTGTTATATATATTCGGGCGCCACCTGCTCTCACATACCATGTAAGTGATGTCATACGGGCTGAGAGGGTTGAACTATAAAATCCTTTACCCATAACCCTTCCGGGGTCATCTTTTGTGCAATTACTAGTTACTTACTTCCTTGTTGGGGGAATTCAGTAGGATATGCGTTGTTATGGGGTGTGCATGAAGAACTCCCTCTCTCTCTCCCTAACAGGAGACGATCCATGAAATATTGTAAATATGTAATGTATCTATTATTAATTAATCATGCTAATAAAATTGTTATAAAAAACTAACAATTGGTAGCAGAACGCATGGTTTGATTGTGCTGAAAAGCAACGGAAGAAACTTTTATTCAACAATGAATCCAACACGTGGTGACTCGAAAAGCGTGACGGACTAATCGCCGATCAAGCTCAACTCGACGACTGTAAACGGACTAACCGCCGCTTGCACACAACGTGGACGAACCCTTGGAAGGACTAACAGCCGAAAAAAGGGACCGGAGACGTAAGAAAACAACGAGACGATAACGACCGACACAACGTGGCCAGCCACACAAAGGCAAGATGGCGTCAGACCTGAGGACCACCGCATCGAGGATAGAGCCCTTGACCGGAGAAAACTATTCAACGTGGAGTTTCAAGGTAGGAACCGTGTTAAAAGCACGTGGTCTCTATAAATCTGTTATCGAGGGGAAACAACCCGCTGAGAGTGAGGGTGCGGATAAAATTTCCACTTGGGAAAGGCAAAATTACGAAGCTTTTGAGATTATCGTGTTATCACTGTCCCAATCGCAAGCCAGTTTGTATACTAGAGAGGAAAATGCAAAATTATTATGGTTAAAATTAAAGGAGAAACATGCGGGAAACCTAGAAGATCAAAAAATTAATGCAGCACTTGAACTTAGACAAACTAAGATGAATCAAGGGGAAACTATGAAAAACTATATAGATAGGGTTTTAGGCATGAGTGAAAAATGTGCAAATTTAGGTGAAAATATAAGCGAACGCGAGATAGGCCATATCCTAATTAACGGGCTACCCCAAAAATACTCCCTTGTCAGCGCAGCATTAAGAAATTATAGAGGTTCGGCTTTGTCAGATTTAATACAAAGACTAATCGAAGAAGAAAAAATTTTAAATAATCAAAATGGGTCCAATTCTACAGAAAATGCGTTTAGAGTCCACAGAGGTAGGGATAAGAGAGAGACGCGCACCTGTTATATCTGCAAACGAGCCGGCCATATTTCAAAAAATTGTTATTTCAGGAACAAAGAAGGTGATGACAAAAATTCAAAAAACTTTAATGGATCATATAAAAATTCTTATAGAGATGGTAAAAATAATGGTAGAGATAGTTTTAAAAGCGGTACTAATCAACAACAAGCCAAAATGGCTACCGCAGGTTCATACAAGTCTCAGCACATGGCGCTTGGTGTGGCCGAAAGGCTTAACATCCCTAGGAACAAAGAGACTGCTAATGCTATGGAGGGTGACACTAGTTTTACCGCTGGGTTGGAAATGCAATGGACGCTAGATAGTGGATGCACAACCCATCTTACAAACAATAGAGAATGCATTACTAATCTTAAATCTGATAGTGGAATTGTTAGCGTAGCGGAAGAAGGTAGAGACATTTCTATCGAGGGTAGGGGTGATATTAAGTTTCTGACTACCACAAGTGACGGTGTCAAACGTCCCCTAACCATTACAGATGCTAAATATGTTCCAAAGTTGAGAACTAATCTCCTTTCAATTAACGAAATTGTAGGCCGCGGAAAAACTGTCGTATTTAATGAGAATAAAGCAGAAGTAATTGATAATGAGAGTGGGATGATAATTGCTGAGGCGAATAGAGAAAATAACATGTTCGTATTAAAAGGTAAATTTGGAATTAAGCTATTTAACAATGGAGAACAATCATGTTTGAATGCCCGTACTACTGATGATAAATTATTGTGGCGTAAGAGGCTAGGACATATTTGTGAGGATTACTTGATACGGCTAAGAAACCATGAAATGATAAGAAAAATTCAATTTAGGGATAAGAATCTTGATCCATGTGATGCGTGTATTAGGGGAAAATTAGTGAGAGAACCATTTCATAGAATTGAATGCAATCAAACAAGTTAAGTTCTAGAGTTACTATGCATAGATTTGTGTGGCCCCATGAGATATCCATCAATTGGAGGTTCACGATATTTTATGGTTATCGTAGACGTGCATAGTGAGAGAATTTTCACGTACTTTCTTGTGAGCAAAACCGAAGTACTCGGAAAGTTTATAGAATTTAAGAACTGGGCCGAGAACCAAACTAACAACAAAATTAAAAACATTAGGACCGATAATGGTACCGAGTTTATAAATGCTGAATTTGAGAATCTATTAAAACAATGTGGGATAGGGCACCAAAAAACTGTACCTGGATGCCCCCAAAGCAATGGTATCTCCGAAAGAGCAAATAGAACTTTATTAGATAAAGCGAGAACCCTATTAATTGATGCAAAATTACCAGCAAAATTTTGGGCAGAGGCCATCTCCACGAGCTGTTATTTGCAAAATATAACCCCAACAAAGAGGGGAGGTGATAAAACACCAATGGAAAAATGGTCAGGTATAAAACCCACAGCGTCGCATTTGAGAGTATATGGTTGCCTAACTTATTATTATGTTCCTAAAGAGAAAAGGCACAAGTTTCAACCTAAATGTGAGGTAGGGATCTTTATTGGCTATTCGAGAGAACGAATAGCATATCGCGTGTATAATCCTAATAATGAACAAATCATAGAAACTAGGTCAGCTAGGATGATAGAATCAACTTTGGGTTCTACCTTAATAAATGCTAAAAATGACAAAACCAATGAAGGAAATGAAACTGTACCTATTGAATGGTGGGAAATTGGAAACGATAATTTTAATTCCACTGATGAGCTAAATGTTAGAATTAACCAAACACATAGTCAAGATGATGATATTGATAATGGTATTCAAACTCCCTTAAATAACGAAAATGATATTCTGAGGGATGGTCATAATCGACCTGGTAGGAAAAAGGGGGATACTAGAGCAGTGTTAGAGCTAAAACACAGGGACAGAATTGAGCAGGATGAGGAAAAGCTCAAAGAAATAGGAGTAAGAAGATCGCAAAGAATTGCTGATAAACAGGTTATTAATGCAAATTTAACCGAGACCGCCCCTAAAAGTTATAGTGATACCCTGAATTCTGAATTTAAGACCGAATGGGATGAGGCCATGAGAGATGAATTAAACTCGTTAGAAAAACACGATGTTTGGGAACCAATTACGAAAACACAAAACATGAAAGTTATTCCTTCAAAGTGGGTGTATAGTATCAAAGAAAATCCTGATGGTTCTATCAAACGCAGGAAAGCCAGATTAGTCGCAGTAGGCTGCAAACAAAAGATAGGAATTGATTATGAAGCTAGTTTTGCTCCTGTAATGAAAATTGAGACTTTTAGATTACTAATGGCAATTGCAACCAATGAAAACTTAGATGTGGTATTTTATGATGTAAAGACTGCATACTTGTATGGGGATCTAAAGGAGGAAGTATATTTAAGTCAACCTCCGGGATTTAATAAGGATAATGAAACTGTATACAAATTAAAGAAAGGATTGTACGGCTTGCCCCAATCGGGAAAGTGTTGGCATGATAAGCTCAAGAGTATATTAACTGAACTTGGATTAAAACAATTAAAGAGTGATCCTTGTATATTTGTAAAACATGGGAATGATATGATTATTATCGGAGTTTACGTTGATGACCTTCAAATTGTTGGAAAACCAGAATCAATAAGTGGGTGGGTTTCAAAATTAAAAACGCACTTTGAGCTCACTCACAGCACAATTGGTCAAAGTTTCCTTGGGATACAGGTTGAGAGATCCTGCCAAAACACGTTCCTCAGCCAAGAGTCTTACACGAAGAAGATCCTCGAGCGTTTTGGTCTCCAGCACTGCAACTCAACAAAGACGCCAGGTGATGCAGACCAGAACCTGGACCACTATGAGGAATCGCCGCCAATATCCCAAGAACTCTATCAAGAGATGATCGGGTGCCTTATGTACCTTTCAACGGGTACCAGGCCTGATATCTCATTCTGCGTGAGTCAATTATCCCAGTACTCCAAAGATCCAAGAGAAATACATCTAGTGGCAGTAAAAAGAGTCTACAGATACCTAAAAGGTACAACTGAAATGGGACTGAACTATGCAGCAGACAGTGGCCAACTAAACCTCAGCTCTGATGCAAGCTGGAATTCCACGCGTGATGCGAAATCGTTCGCAGGGTACACAGCAAAGGTGGGGAATTCGCTTGTATCATGGAAGTGCAAAAAACAAGAACTGGTAGCCATGTCAACATGTGAGTCAGAGCTAATGGCCATTTGCGAAACTACTAAGGAGGCTTTGTGGTTGGATGGACTGATTTCCGAGTTAGGATTCACTCAGTACATTAAGAGACCGATATGCATACGAACCGACAGTAAATCGGCAATCGACTGGGTGAGGGGTACGAAATCTCAGTCTCGCACAAAGCATATAAACAGAAAATACTATTTCGTCAAAGATGAAGTCAGCAATGGAACAATACAGTTAACCCACGAAAATTCTAAAGAGCTAGAAGCTGATGTGTTAACTAAAAGACTGAGCTATGACGCAACTTTAAGATGTCGTTTGAAAATGAAACTGTTTGATAAGAACTTTGACAGCGGTGGCACCCAAGGTGGGGATTGTTATATATATTCGGGCGCCACCTGCTCTCACATACCATGTAAGTG
>JAHWFO010090545.1:131376-148555 GCA_023313115.1 Rhysida immarginata | reverse complement strand
GTTTGTTTGTGGGTTTGTGGGTTTATTTGTTTGCTTTTTATACAAATCTACAGTTTTATTCCGATCTTGATAAAATTTCGCATTCATGACCGTCAAAGCATGAGGAAGGTCACTGTCTACCTCAGATTTCGAAAAAATAATAATTATTGATATTCATGGTTATGGCAGGGCATATTAATGAGAAATATTTCATGACCAACAATGCAAGACAAAGTTTTTGCAACAATAAGTATCAACAATGGTATCAACACGCAATTCACAAACACGCTGCACGGACCAACAATATATATCTCATGACCAACAATGCAAATAAAAGTTTGTGCAACAATAGGTATCAACAATGGTGTCAACACGCAATGCACCAACAATATACAAGGATCAACAATATATGTCTCATGACCATCATCATGACCATCATCAACAATGCAAGGCAAAGTTGGTGCAATATAGAATTCAATGCATAGAATTCCTGTTATTCAGGCTTTTCTTAGAAAAGAGAATTCTTAGGACATAACAATTTCTTGAAATCTTTTAAAATGATCAGTAACTGGACATGAGTTATCAGACTATTGAGAAAGGGTGAAAGACGATAGAGGAAGCACTCCTTAATCACCATGCTGTATTGAGCAAATGGTAAGCAAGTAAATAGAAGAATCGGCGACTGCTAGACTACACAAAGTGATGAATGGCCTTTTTGCTTCAAAACATTGAAAGAAGAAAGGAAATTGCAGCAACATCAAGTGTACATCTAAAGTACGGTAAGATTGCGTGAGTAAAAAATTATTTAGACTAGAAGGCATCCTTGGAGAGGTCCATCCATTGTGAGCCTTTAAAAAATTTTTTTCGGTAAATCAAGTATATCACCTAGAATGGATTTTTTTTTAATAAACTCAATTTGAATAATCTCAATATCAAAAATAAACTAAAAAATCAACAAGACAAAAGCAACTTTAACAATTTAAAATTACATAGAAAATTTATAGAGTACCTCCCCTCCCCAATAACAAGGAATGTAACGTGTTAACATTTTAAAATAATGCTTTGGCAGAATCGGCTAAAACCTTGCAAAGATCTTTAAAAAGTATAAAATGTTCTTACAATTATTTTACTTCCTAATCCAAAATACTTTCCATATGGTGAATTCAATTTTAAGTTACATTCCTTGTTATTGGGGAGGGGAGGTAACTTTTTAATTTTCTAATGTAATTGTAGCCCTTAAAGCTGCATCTAATGTACCGATAGTTATTAAACAAGTAAAGTCCTCAGTCGATAGTAAAATAAAGTTAAAAACATTTTTTTTTCTTCAACCCCATCCTTCAAAATGGCAGATGATGTTGGTGCCTCCTCAAGTGTCCATGTAAAATTAACCTACTTTTTATATGCTTTTAACCTTTAAAACTGTTTAGCTAAGATAAATAATCATAGAGATAATATAAACATTTAAAAGCATTATTCGAGCTTTCTTGCATTTTCATTTAAGCTCAGAAGGAGCAAAGTATAGTCTAAAATACATTATGAAAATGCTCATTATTCTGCATAAAATTAATTTTAATCCATATTTGGCATTGCTATACTTATATAAATAAGATTTGATTCAAAAATTATTTTTTTGTTGCCGAAATGATGAGTGCTCCTTTAAGGCTAAATTGTTAAAGTTGTTTTTGTCTTGTAGATTTTTTTTAGTTTATTTTTTGATATTGGGTTTATTCAAATATTAAATTTATTTCAATTTGAATTAATGGAGATGGTTTGTTATAATCATGTTAAAAATAGTTTTGAAATATTACGTTATCTTATGATCATTTTCCTTTTTATATTTAATATTCTTATATTCATTCTTTTTTATATTGAATTATTATTCTTGTAAGCTGTTATTGTGCTTCAATCGCCTGTTGCTTGCAAAATTACAAATAAATTAATTAAATAAATTAATTAATTAAGTTAAAAAAATCAATAATTTCCCTCCAATTAATGATAAACGAGTTTTAATGTAATTCTTTATAAAATATTATTATTAAATAAGTTTCGTAGATATGTATAATTCTCTAGAAAATTTTAATTCTTTAGTACCAATTTTAAGTAATCTTTTTATTTTATAAAAATGACTAAATTTTTAATTGTATACCTTTCTTTTATACATTGCTACAAGAAAGTTATAACTTTGTTTTTGAGAGCGCATTCTTATTTTAAATCCATCCACACTTTTAAAACTCTGTGTTTCTTGGTAAATTGCGGACAAAGGTTTTTACTGTTGACCCAGCTTTTAAATTAATTCATTCGTATAGTAGTAATCATAAGTTAATTGACATTTTTTGTTGACTATAGCAGCTTTCTCCTCTATTTTAACCTTTGAACCATATCTTAATCTTGTTTTTTTGCTTTGTCTTTTTGTGTTTCTCTACTTTAGTTCTTTTTACATGTTTTCACATCAACCCCGTTTTGGGCTCTTGCCTGTGGGGGACAACTCGGGACTTAACTCAACTCTACCCCCCGGTTTAATTTCCGGGGGTCTTATTCCCGATGTTGTTACATTATTTTTATTTATATGAGATGGTTTATTTGTTTTTAGTATTTATTTGCATAAAGTGCCGGCTGTTTATGGGAATAAAATCATAATCACACAAAGAAACTCCGTGTTTACGCATTTATAAAATTACCAATAATTAAAACGCTCTTTACTCATTTCTTATTCGTATAATTTCATACGTTTAATACCAAATAAATAAATAACCTTTTAATTGTTAGTAATCTTACAAACATGAAACACGGAATTCTTTTGTGTGATTTTAAAGGACCGCCACTTTACGCAAATAAAATCATTGATTTCTTTGTGATACAAGACCCACTCAACTTTTTTTTTAGCAATTTAGTAATATTTTGTAATATATCAAATGTTTAAATCGCTTATTAATTAGTAATAATTTTGTAAATTCTTATACTAAGCGTTTCAATAACATTAATTGATTATTGTTAAATATCTACGAATTATAAATAAACTTTATTAATTTCTAATAGTAATTAGTAATTTTTGAGTAAAATGCTGCGAAATAGGTCAAGAGCGGCGTTTTTGAGTGATGCTTCACTGCAGGGCAGATACGAAACGGTTGCTATGAATGGGTTGTTCATTTGGGTGTCTCTGACGGATGCTGCACTGCAATGCACACTGTGCTCGCTGTAACTAAAAGTCAACTTTGCCGAAAATCTTATCGCGGGTCTCGGCGCTGAAACGAAAACGATAATCGCTTAGGTTGGCCAGTTACAGTGGGATGAGAGAAATGGCGATACGTTGATGAAACGGAAAAAAAAGGTTTTCCCCAGCGATGAGTTGCTTAAAAGTGTTTTTTCTTGAGTGACAGCATATATATTTTTACCCTCTTCATTTATTGATGAAAATTTTTATTTTAAGTATATTAATTTCTAAATCTTGTTGGGTACCCTGTTGGGTAGGGGTACCCTGCGTTTTGACATCACCCTTGGGATTCCCTTTCGGGGATTTCCCATTCCTTACGAGTGTCATTAGCTCAATTGAAACAAATAAGCATGGCACCCTCCATAAAGCGCAAATCAATTTCTCTGGCAGACAAGCTCAGAATTATCTCAGAAATTGAGAATGGAAAATCTCAAGCATCAATATCTGTTGAAATGTCACTAAAGAAGCAAACAGTACAAACAATTTGGGCATCAAGAGAGAATATAAGAAAAAATTCTTCCACAGTCAACCTTAAGTTGAAAAGAGTTTGTGACTGCTTGTTTCCTACAGTTAATGACAAACTGCTGGAGTGGTTTAATTTGCAGCGAGCAAGGAATATTCCTATAAGTGGAGAAATGTTAAAAGGCAAGTGCCATTGCAAAGGATGACAATCTTGAAAATTTTAATGCATCGGATGGGTGGCTCAATTCTTGGAAGAAGAGACATGACATCGTATTTAAAGTTCTGGCAGGCGAGAGTGCTTCAGTAAATATTGTTGGGGTTCAGGAATGGATTGAGAAGGTATGGCCTTCCTTAAGTGCTGGATATGATCCTAAGGATATCTTCAACGCAGATGAAACAGGTCTCTTCTACCGTTTATTGCCTCAAAAAAGCCTAGAGTTTAAAGGGAAGGAATGTCATGGTGGGAAACAGTCTAAGGAGCGACTAACAGTTCTGCTTTGCACAAATGCAACGGGAAATGAAAAGCTGAAACCACTAGTCATTGGAAAAAGTGTACGCCCTCGTTGTTTCAAGAAAATTCGTGATCTGAACTCACTTCCAGTTGTGTATGAGTCAAATTCCAAAGCTTGGATGACAACCTTGGTAAGTCTTTTATAATTTTGTAATTCTCTAGATTTCAATATTAATTAAAATGTTGAATTCACTTTGGTCATAGATTTTCAAAAAATGGCTGCAAGATTTAAACAAAAAAATTAGACTGGAGAAACGAAAAATTTTACTTCTGCTGGACAATTGCGCACCACATGTTGCTGCTGATTCAATTTTTGAGAATGTGAAACTTGTTTTCTTACCACCTAATGCAACATCAATAATTCAACCATTGGATTGTGGTATAATTAATTCAATGAAAGTGAAATACCGAAGCACTCTTATAAAAAAGATTATTGCAAAGATGGATACAGAACAGGACGTAACTGTGGATGTGCTTGAAGCAATTTATGGGATAAGTTCATCTTGGAATGATGTCTCTAAAACCTGCATTGTTAACTGCTTCAAAAATTCAAAGCTGCTGTTCCAGGAAAATCCTGATGATGTTCTCGATGTAGAAGCTGAATCGTCCATTGATCAATTTCTTCCACAACTGAATTGCCCACATTTTGTATTTGCTGATTACGTGAACATAGATAGCAATGCAAGACATATGTCCTAGAAAAAGCATTTTTTTAATAATCAAAATATACTTTATCAATTTAACTAATGTTATTATTCTACAGGTTGTCATACATGATGAAGGAGAGTCATCTCGTGTTTCTATTGAAGAGATGGATTCCAGTGAAGCACATGTATCTGAGGAAATTCAGTCTGATGAAGAAGACTCTCGTGAACCTCTGAATACATCTGAAGCCCTTAAGAGTGTGGAAAACTTAAAATTTTATCTAACATGTTCTGGGGCTGATTCATCACTGTTTGCTCATATTGATCAAATTCAAAACTTTGTGTTAAATAAAAGCATTGCATTTAAGAGACAAACACTTCTCACTGGTTATTTTACAAACAACCAATGAATAAGAAATCTTGTTCATCTACACTATACGTATAAATAAAAAGCAATAAATGTTTATGTAGTGAATGTTTGGAGTTCGTGATTATTTATAACAGTCTTGACCGATATGTTATAGCAGTCACGACCGTGATACGCTATAACAGCCATGACCGTTATAATTTATAACAGTCAAGACCGTTATTCCTAAAAAGGACTAATTTTATAAAGGACCTTTTTCATGTCGCCCTTGGAAGACCGTCTTAGACAGCCTGGACTGTATTTGGTGTCGTCACTCTCTTGTGACACATTAATGAACGTGAAATTTGGGTTTTTGTGCAGTGGAGTTCTGATCTAACCTTTTGAGTTATGGAAGTATCAAGTATATACTCTGATTATTAATACCAAATAAAATTATAATTAAAAAGTTTGGACCTCCAGTTTTAAATCGTTTGTTATAATGAAGTCGTTTTTGTATACGAGTCGGGCCATGTTAGCTCAGTATCCAGTTATTTTATTGCTGATATGTTATTGAGCTATCCTTAAAAGATTCCACTAAAAATAATTATTTACGCATATAAACCTACAACTGTGTATTAGGAAAATACCAGTTTTAATCTATTTAAGTAATTTCATGATTTGGACTTTTGTCAGCTTTTATCTGTTAAACACACTTCTGTGCGGCGGCGGAATTCTTTCTTTCGTTTCTCAATCTTCTGGTTCATCATCGTATGTTTCATTTGCTCCGCCTTTTTTATTTTGTCAGTCATCTATTTGCTTGTGAGCTTTAAGCCATGGAATTTGTCGTTAATTTTGAATTTGTAAAGCGTATTTAAAATTAGTTGATCGCAAATGTGATAAATTAACCTCTGATAGAAATTAAATATGAAGTGCGATCAAAAAGTTTCGGAACTGGTTCATTTAAAGAGAAAGTACTTTATTTCAACACGTTTACATAGTTTCCTCTTCAAAATAGTCCCTTTGCGAAACCGTACAATGAGTCCAGCGTTCCTATCACTTCAGTAATATGTCCTGGAAGTTTTTTTTGTTGAAACGAGTCAAGCACCTTCTGTGATTCTCACTGCATCTGCTCAATCGTATCAAAACGGCGACTTTCAACTGGATCTTCATTTTCGGAAAGAGGGCAAGGTCTGCAGGAGCCAAATGTGGCGAGTAGGATGGGTGTGGAAGGGAAATAATGTTGTTTTTTTGCAAGAAACTCACGCATCCAGTTTTTTCACCAAAGATCTTGTCGCTTTCGCCGAACATCATTCCTCAGGTTGCTCGTTCTCAAATTTAATGTCCATGATAAAATCACAGGCGACCTTACACACGAGGTCACAATTTCAGTATTTTCTCGGCCCCCAATGCACATGAAACGAAATCATTTGAAAAGCTGATTTATGAATGTTAGGGCTATAATTTACTGCATTTGTGGACTTGTGCTGCCATTTGTTGGCGAGATGTGCAACCAGTCCCCAGATAGAGGGTCTAGACAATTAACGATTGAGTAATTTTGACCTCCATTTTCTCTTCGAGATACCGCTTCTGCACCATCTGTTGTGTTCAATCTGTAGCCCCTGTTATAGACAGTGGCCCGACACCGCAATTTTCATTTTTCGTAACAAACTTCTGGGAAGCATGGCAAGCGGGATGTTGCTCCGCAACTCTTCGCACATTTTTCGTAGGTCTCTCTGCGTTGTAGGTGACAATTTCCAAGTTCTTTTAACGAATCCATAGCCACAGAAGTGTAAGGGTGAGGCGTCTAGGGACTTAACCGTGATGGATGAAAATGGTTGGGTGTTTGTTTCTTTTTTCTGCATAGTAGACCAGTGAAAAACGTTAGGTGTTGCTTGACGCCTTATCCATGTGCATATGCACGCGATCAACGTCTGTACCATAGAGATGGGGAATTTCTTGAAGGCAAATTGGGTCCATTATCTTTTTAACTTTACCGTTAGCCACCTTGTGTAACCTGAGTTCACCACGAGTACAATATGCAGCTGCAATCCTAAACCTCTTGGGAAACTTATCCTTGCATTGGTTGATGAAACTAGCACGTCTTTTGCCATCTTTGAAACCGTAATGAATAGTGCGCGGCATATTGGTATCATCTAGAGTGATCGCCCACTGCCATCTGCCATATGCGAGGTACATTCGTAAAGTTTTCTGGCGTTGGTGAAGCGTTCGAGGATGTGGCGTTCTGTTGGACGATGACCACGGGCCTTATGGCAACGCTGCAGTTTCAGGTTTCTAACATGCGTCTAACATGTCTCAGAGATATTTTTAACTTTTTGGGTATGTGGCGGTATATATGTGGATTTTATAAGTACGCGATAGCTTGAACTCTCTTCACATCTGTTGTGTTACAGATAGGTGGAGATCTGTTTCTGGTTCGTTTTTCACTATGGCCCCTCCTTTCCTGAGGTGGAAGCTGAATAACATTATTGAATAAATAATTACACATTATAAGTAATAAATAATAATAATTATAAACTGGAGATAATCTTCAAACATAGGTAATTGCCGATTGAAAAATGGAAGGGAAAATTCTGCGACCTGGACAATCGAAAAATTATTATAAGTAATTACGACGAGACCTTGCTCATTACACTTTTAGGGAACAAGTGAAATCGGCATCGGAAAGGGCGCATATTTCTCGAAAACGTATCCAATTTTGCGACCTTGAATAACTATACAGATGTATTCTATAGTGCACATGCTTAATTCGCGTGCAATCGTAATGCATGATATAGTCACGAAGAATCGTGCGAAAAGGTCAAAATCGTTCGTTGTCAGTTACCTCAATCCTTTGTATCATGTCCTTCCCGGTTGTGATACGAACTCGGGCTTTCACGCAGGAATGTTGTACGCGGATGATGCTACACGACTGTCCTGAGAGTCAGTATGCTATGAGATATCGACATATGTTACAGCACTGCTTCGTTTATGACTAGTTGCAATGCTGTCTCGTCACTGAAAATGAACGAGAAACTTTAACAATGTACGTGTGCATATGAAACCTCCTCATTCTCCTGACTTTTTCCTCATCCTAAATGAAAATCACACTGAAAGTTTCCAGATTGGCTACTATAGGAGAGATTCAAGAGGAAACGACGACTATTCAAAGCCTGAAAAAGGCAAGACTGCTGGGATCTTTTGAAATGTATAGAGACTTTTAAAATTTCTAGTAGGTGTAGTACCATTTTGTTGGGTTAATGCAGACACTTTTCGTAAAAGCACCTCTTATTTTCGTATAAAAAGTTACAATTAGTTTGTTAAAGTTTAAGTCTGAAAGTAGTAAATTAACTGAGAAGATACTTTTAGAAAATACTGATTGTTTACCCATAATTCAGTCATCTGTAGCGCACACCCAACTGTTGAAATTTAACACACATCTGTGTAATACTATCACAATGATGGAAAAAATCCAAAACTGGAGATAAGTCTCTCAAAAAGGATAGAAATCAATAATTTCTCTAGATAGGGTGACGAAAAACAAATGGTAGATAATGATACACATAATACGGAGGGTTGATTCGGATAAAATGAGACGACTTTGCAGTTCTGTTACGATGGTGTAACACCATGGCGCCATCATCGGTTGTGTTCGATGTGAGAACCACGTTGTTGGACTATCGCCCGACACCGTAATTTCCACTGAAGTAGGCTGAGTTTGAGGGACTCCATGAGAAGTTCGTTCCACACTGACACACTTTCCATAGCCCATCAACGGTTCTTGGTCGGCGACTTCCGAGCCGTCGTTTCAGGAGACCAAAACCACAGAAATCCATTGGTGATGCGTCAGGAGATTATACAGGCACATGAGAGAAGGGAATAACTCGTATGCCAGTCTCCTGTTCCATCTTCCTGTAGTAAGCCACAGATGACTTGGCAGTGTGGCTTGATGCCTTGTCCATGTGGATCCAAACTTTTGATTGCTCACCAGGGTACAGACGTGGGATATCCTGCCGATATATGTGGTCCATTACATTATTCTGGAAGTAAGCTGACTAATTTTACATTTTCCAGGAACTCGACGAATCGTGAGCAGTCCACGTGAGCAATATCCGGCAACCACCATGAAGCCCTTTGAAAACTTTTCCTTGCACCTTCGGACAAAATCGGACCTGGCCTTGCCCCCTCTTTCGCGATAGTAACTTGCCCTGGGTTTGTTGGTGTCATCGAGGTACACCCAAGGAGACAACCCACTTCCATCGGTCACCTGCAAGATGGTTTTCATACAGTTTTCTGGCGTTGGTGAATCGTTCCTGCACGTGCCTGGCCGACAGTCTGTGACCGCGCGCTTTATGACGTCGCTCCAGCCCAAGATTGTCATGAATTATTCTGGAGACTGTTGCCTGTGAAATACCTTTTCTTTGGGCTAGGCTTCTCTGTGTGGGGGGATTTTCTTTTCAGACCGGATTTCTCGCACCACCTGAGCTGGGCGTGTTGGCTGGGGCTTGTTTCTGGTCTGCTTCTCTGCTCGTCTACGTTCATTAGATGGTCGCAATTTGTTCTTTTTGATTATTCGACCCACAGTAGCTTTGGATACCACAATGCACGAAAGACTGAAGTTAGCGTCGGAAAGGCCAAACATATATCCTTCCCAAAAAGCTGTGATTTTTGGAAGCCATGTTTCAGCACGAAATGTCCCAAATAACAGCAACAAGTGTATACAAAGCTAATCCCCATGAATAGTGGACGAGTCATGCAAATCACATTCCGTCAAGGTCGTACGCGGCGTTTAAAGTCGTCTCATTTTATCTGAATCAATCCTCCGTATATCAGGGTATAGTGATGCATTTTGTGTCTATGAACATGGGTCCGAATTTGAAAGCTAACCGAGGTTTGAACAGAAATAAAAATGCCGCCACCAAGATCAAGAAGTTAATAAAATCTTGTGAACATTCCAAGGAGGAGCTTTAGCAGTGAAGCAGAAATACATTTATACATTTATGAAAAAGAAATGAATCCCCTCCCCCGCGAGTAGGATAAGGCAGGTAGCAGATCCTGCAGTCATCTATTTTTACCCCTTTATCTGCATTTTTTATTACCTCTCCCCACGTTTTTTAATCAAAAAATTAATATATATATATATATATATATATTGTCCTCTCTGAATCCCACCCCTGTAATTCCGACCCTAGTGTACCAATCAAAACCAAACTAAATAGTGCAGATGGACATGCCCATAGGAAGCTACATTTCGAATTTCAACCTTATACATCAAAAAATGTAGAAATTATGAAGGGGACGTACGGATATTATAAAACCAATAAGTAGCTCCATTCTTCCGCTAAGTATTAACAAGAAATTAATCCTCCCGAGGAAGGTATAGGAAAGTAGCGGAAGCGCTGAGGTCATCTATTTTTACCCTTTCATCTGCACCTTTTGGTGGGCGGGGGACCCCATTTTTTGAACAAAAAATTGATTTTCTCGAACGTAGTGTTTAGAAAATGAAAAAGAGCTCCATCCTCTTTCGTACCTCATCATTTCTTTTCGAATGATATATCACATGCCATATGTTGCTATAGTTCTAAACACCAAGTGACTGCTACCCCCACAACTCCGACCCGAATGGGACAATTTGGCCCAACTTTACAGTAATGTTGATCTTGCTTAGAACAATCTACATACCAAAATTCACGCCTTTATATGTATAAATACGCGTAGACCTTTTGGTCCCCTCTAATTTCCGCCCCCGAAACTCCGACCCCAGTGGACCAATCAAAACCAAACTAAATAATGAAGGTGTCCATGCCCATAGTAAGCTACATTCCGAATTTCAACCTTCTACCTCAAAAAATGCGGAAATTATGAAGGGGACGGACGGACAGACAGACGGAAATTGTGAAAACAATAAGTAGCTCCATTCTTCCGGATTATGATCACTTGAGCAATCGTGCGTTGACAAAGCGATTTCACGTGCGCGCACCGATGTCAGTAATGCTTAAAAGATGAACAGAAAGTAACAATGTATTCCTTCTTGAGAAATCGATTATTATATGACATGCCGTTACCTTGGTATTGTTTACACTCACTGTTTTAGCAAGTGAATTCGACTTAAAGGGGTCCACGAAAAATTCTGAAAAGTTGATACGGCCAAGCTAAGACTTTGATAGTCGTATTTCTGAAAACAGAATTTGAAAAGGTTAATCCGGTTTTCAAGTTATCGTGCAAACAGCGGACGGACGGCCGGATAAACGTACAGAGCAAGGGCGCATTCTTATAAGTAGCTTTTACGCAACGCCTAGGATAATAGGGTACAAAATAGGGTGGCCACTCATAATCGTTACACATGAGTTACGCATTCAAAATCATAACACTGCTCACATGTGAGTACTAACCAGCACGTGTTACGATGTTGAGTGCGTTACTCGGAAACTACTCGTTGGAATTCGATCAAATTTTAACGGTATACACAGCTTTATGTACCCTATTATTTTCCCAAATTTCATCATTCTAGATGTTATAGAACCTGAATTATTAACATGTTGATCTTGGTGGCGGCATTTTTATTTCTGTTCATATCTCAGTTAGCGTTCAAATTCGGACCCATGTTTATAGAGACAAAATGCATCATTATACCATGATCTATTATGTGTATAATTATACACCATTTGAAAAAGTGTGTAATTAAATGACAGAGGCGACCAGAATAAACATTTTCTTTTAATACAATGTGGGTCCGAATTTGAACGCTAACTGTAATGTCATTGTTTACAGTTATTCACACTTTTTCAGAATCACCCTGTATATATTCTAAAGCTGAGCGTCCGTTGGTTTGTTTGTCCTTTGATAATGCAAAAAATACTCGATGCAATCTATCAAACGAACGGCACCAAGTTTGGTAGGGTAACTATAAAAAATAAAATTAAATTAAGCTATGTGACATATGTCTGCAGTTGCAAATTTCGCCGATAAGGGGAGATGTAGCGATGTTATTGCAATTTTTGAATCGTTGGTTTCAGTATGCCAATTGATAGTGAATATTTATGCATCTTGTGGCGGGTTCTAGAGTCGCGAAAAGTTGCAGCTGCGTAGACTGGTGAACGTAAAAGCGCTTTTAAGTAACGAGTTGAGATAATATAAGGTACTTGGCGAACTGAACTACTCATCACATTGTATTTCTGAACTGTCCTCCTGCCCTTCTAGCCTGATTTATAGGAACCGTTTTAGCCAACGTCAAAGAAACTAATGATAAAATATCTGAACATTTACAGGAACTGATGATTTGTATAGGAACCTTTTAACTGCTTTTATATCCCAATTATCTCCTAGCTAAGTTACAGTTATGCCAAATATCCCCTGCGAAGTTGGTAACTAAACTCTGTTTATCGCCAACCGACTCCACAGTTTACCCGAGGCAATAACCTACTTTCTTTTGTTAAGGCTCACAGATAACAATAGCCTACTCTAACTTTTGTTAGAGTATTGAGTGAGCCTTTTCAAAAGAAAGCCTCACTCACACTTATCTGTGAGCCTTAACAAAAAAAAGTAGGTTATTGCCTCTGGTAAACTGGGGGGGTCGGTTGGCAATAAACAGAGTGTACATAAATTTATCGCGGAATTCCCCGTGCTTTGCTTAAGGCCCGGCGCAAATAAAAATTAGGAGCGACCCGGTCGCCAGCGACGGCTCGTCGCTCCTTGCTGCCTGCAGTGGGGGGGTTCGTCAAGGTCACACTGCTGACGTCAGTTGTTGCTCTTTGTCGCTTCTCGCCAGCTCGTCTCGCCGCAAATAAAAATTAGGAGCGACCCAGTCGCTTATGATAGCTGGAATTATTAATATCCCAGAGAACAGTGTTTTCTGCAATTAAACATGTATATTATTCGTATGTTTAATGAATATATCTTTGAACTTTCATTAAGTATAATGTTTTTTACACAATTCAAATATATTAACACGTGATACACATAAAGTAACATAGATCAAACAAAGAAAAATGGATATCAAACAAGAATAAATAAAACAATTGGTTATTATTTTTAGGAAAATGCATTTACGTGGTCAAATTGGAATTAAATTCTTTTAAAATAAAGATTTAAAAATGTAATAAAATTGAAGCCTTCCAGTAGATGGTTATAAAAAATTTAAATGGCTTAAGTCAATAAAGTCAAAACCATATAGTGCTGACATATGGCATCAAAGCTATTATAAAATTTCTACTACTTGCCCTCATCTATTATTGATAATATATTTTTTAATAGCACGTGAATATATAGCATAATTATTTTTCAGCACGTGCAGTGAAAAATAAAAAAAATAATTAATTCTTTTTTTTTTAATTGTATAAAATTTTTAAAAACTTCTACAGAAATCTATTATTATTATTATCATCACAAATAATGGAACAATGGAATGTCAACATGTTTCATATACAGTGTCTGCATAATCATTATTGATAAAATATATCATGTATCATTACTATATAAAAACATCGAACCCTTATTATATTACAATATCATCATATTATAAAAAACCCGTATTGTAAGCATTCACTAATGAAAAATATTACTATATCAGGAATGGATGAGGGAAAATTGCCCTCATCCATTCCTGATAATAAAATTTTTCTATAGCACGTGAATATATAGCATAGCATAATTATTTCTCAGCACGTTCAGTTAAAAATAAAAAAACAAAATTAATTTTTTTAATTGTATAAAATTTGTAAAAACTTCTATAGAAATCTATTATTATTATTATTATTATTATTATTATTATTATTATTATTATTATCACAAAAAAGGAACAATGGAATGTCAACATGTTTCATATCCAGTGTCGGCATAATCATTATTAATATTTCATAGCATAATTTTTTCTCAGCACGTGCTGTGTAGAAAAAAAATATTAAATTCTTATTTTATTAAATTTTTATTTTATTAAATTCTATAAAAAATCGATGACTGTGGCCTCCATTTCTATTGTCCACTGCATTTTTTCACAGAATGAGGGGCTTTTGTTTTTTGCGGATGCCATTGAGGATGATGTGGATGATGTGGATACTGGTGTTGTCGCTGGTCGCTGGTCGCTTCCAATTGAATTCAGCTCAATAGAGGCGACGTCGCCTGAAAACCAGTTTTTTTCCGTCGCCGCGACGAAGGGCAAAAACTAGGTCACGCTCGGGCGACAAGGAGCGACGCCGACGCATGCGCAGTACCTATGGTGCGACCGATGTCGCCGCGACGAAGTGTATTTGCGGCGGGCCTAAGGGGCCCATACACAGGCGGACGCGGCCTGTGACAGGTCACAGGCTGCGTCCGTTTTGGCCTCGCCTATGGTAAATCCGTCAGTGTATGGGGTCGACAGATGAGAGGTTTGATGCCCCGTACACATTGGACCGGTGTAACAGGGCAGAATAACCCCCCATGTAAATCGACCCCGGGGTCAGTCTATACTAGTGTGTTTTAACCCCCTTACTTCCGGATTGGCGTCGTGCCAACCCCCTCTAAACTACCCACCACCCCCGTCGGCTACTTGACCAAATACGCATAGATAATGAAAGTGGTGGGGGTTGATAAAAGGAAAAATTTGCGAGGATCAGAGTTTTCTATACTTTAGAACAAAAAGCTTTTGATACTTAAATGATAAAATTTAAATTAGTAATTGAACTGAGAAATTGTAAAAAAATAAAATTTGCCTTTTGATTAAATATATGAAATTAGTAAAATCGCATTTTCATTGTTTGAACAAAAACGCATGATTTTAGGATTTGTTTTTTAAATAATGAGCGATGATTTTAAAGTAGGCTATTGATAATCGTATTAAAATGATATACGCGTTTTTTATATAAAAATATGAAACCTTTTACCGGATAAATTTATGATTAAATTTGATGCACATTTTTTTTTTTAATTAAGTTGCATAATTTTAATTAAACTGCAATTTACGTGCGGAAAAAGAAATGAGTAAAAGAAAAAAGTGCATGATTTGATCAACGGAAATATTTGAATAAAAATAAAGTATACGCAATACGCAAAAGTAAATATTACAACGTGGAAATCCATCATTTCTTTATGCATTACGTATTTACTTCTAATATGTATTTTACGTTATTTCACTGCTGAAACAATATTTCATTTGTACTACCACTTCCCCCTCCAGCTACTTAAGTTTCCCTTCTTATCCACCAAATTGATACAAGGATTAAATTACAATGATATTTTAAAGCTTTGAAATTAGAAGATAAAAAAAAACCCTACAAAAATTTTGTACATGTACTAAAATATATTCAAAAACAAAACAATTTACAGATAAATTCTATAAAAAATACAAATGAAATTTAAAAAAAAATATATATTCAAAAACAAAATAATATACAAATAAAATACACAAGTTCAATGAAATATAAAAGCTTTTAATCCTTTTATCAGTTTGGGGAAAAAGAAAGGGGAGGCTGGAGGGGGAAGTGGCTATATCAACCTAGGACGATAATACATTATCGTCCTAGTATCAACTCTTTGGACCTAAAAATGAAATGAACTCTACCCCCTTGTCCTCCCCTCCAACCGCCTTCATATTTTAGATATTTTTTGTAAGTGACCAGCATATTTTTTTCTTTGCAGCCAACTCATCCGAAACGGCAAATAGCAGAACCTAATAAAAATTATAAATAATACATACATGAAAAGTACCTTAAATTGTGCCTTGACGTATATTTTATGTCAAGTGGTTAAGCCTTTTTTGAGATAATAATTTTCTAAAAATGAAGAAGTAGCTATAGGGTTCATTCTCACCATCGCAAGGTTAAGAGAATTAAAACGTAATGACTATGTTAAAACCTTGAAGTTAGAAGATATAAAAAATTACAAGTAAAATGTATTCAAAAATGTAAATAAATTAAAGAAAAAGTGCATACAAAAAGAAAATAATTTAAAGATAAAAATCTACAAAATATACAATGAAATTTTAACAACCAAAATCATAATATATAATAAAATTCAAATAATTTAAAAACTTATTCTTCATCATCACTTTCTTCGAATCTTCTTCTCCACCGAATGAAATTATAACACTTTCTACAGCATCATCCATTAATCCTGAAATTGCCCAAAAGTTATTTCCATCTTTGTAACCATGCTGGCATATATTTGCCCAAGCTTTCAGATAACTCCTCTATATTAATGCTTTAGTTGATATTTGATTTTCCTAAGGTTTCCGATATTTACATAACTCCTCTATATCCGGAGGAGTTGGCTACAAAAAACTGGTCACATACTTGCAGAGGGAATTTTTTTTTTTTCAAAATTTCAACATATCTTTTCGAATCATGAGTTTTTAAGTCGATTTCAGCAAGCAAAAAAAAAAAAAAAAAAAAAAAATCGAGTTTCTGAAACGAATACACAGGCCTTCACTCTTAGAGAGTGGTAGACCAATAAAGACATCGTAAAATAAATTCCCAATAATGTAACTTCAACAATAGCTTTACATTATCAAAATTTATTATTAAATATAACGAACATCTCTGAAAAATTTAAACCGTCATTTAAATTCGAAACAATGACGAAACAATCGAAATGATCGCTGGATCTGAACTTTATTTTATTGCAAATATCTTATTTTCTGAACTTATAATTGCAAGTATTTTTTGTATTTTGATGAAGAATTTGTTGAAACATGTTACATAACAGCACAAGAAATCTCTTGAAGAAAATAAATAAATTAATACTTTCATTCTTATTTTCTTATGTGGTCTAGCCCTTACGTTAACCCTGCTCTTTTGTTGGCGTTTGATGATGATAAAAATTAAATATCCATTATCCGAATTCATCTCTTTAGTTACATTTGCGAAGAAGCGAAGAAATAGTAATTTTATAGATCATCAAATTAGATCCTTCTGTTTTTTACGGGTTTTTTGTATTACACACTTTTTAATGGGGTTTTGCTTTCTTCCTTTCATATTAAAGATTATCTTATCACTCTCTGTCAATCTGTTTAACTTTTTTTTTTTTTGAATGAAGAATTCCCTTGCTGTAATATG
>JAHWFO010090545.1:58413-101298 GCA_023313115.1 Rhysida immarginata | reverse complement strand
ACTTGAACAAGTGATCGAAACCGGGAGAAATTTAAAGTTTAATCGGATCAAAGTTTTGCTAAGTCTGAAGAATCAGACGAAAAAATTAATTTATCCCATGTGCTTTTGTCCATTCCTTCTTCGGCTAGCTCAAAATCGAAGGATAACATACGAGTACGAGGTCATGGAAACTGACGTTAATTTCGCACCGTGTATCGCTCCTCAGTACTTTCAATTATTTTTATTTCTTTCGTGATGTTTTGGTGCTCTTATGAATGCTTTATTAAGTCTTATTATACTTAGTGCTTGTATACATGGGAATGAAATAATAATTGTAAGCATACATGTTTATTACAGACAGATCATAGATAAAGATGTTAGGCATCTAACATCTATCTCTATGCAGACAGATCATGGAAAGCAGCATAAGAGATAGGCACGGTTTCTGGTTTCATGGCGCATGACGTCACATCACTCTTGAGCTATGACGTAGCGTTTTTTGGTGGTGTCAACTTTAATAATTTTTTTAAAAAGAACTATGCACAGTTAGAAAAAAAGAATACACATACCGGTATATTAGTGATTTAAACTATCGAAAAAAAATTTAAAAAAATTTCATGCAACTTCCCCATTTACTGCAAGACATCAGAGGACCCAGCTTACAGCCAAGAACAAGAGTTTTCAGACAAAACAGTTTACGGAGGCTAAAGGAAGCTGTTCTTTATCCCAGACATCCGGCATTTGTGTTCCTGCGAATCATAGGGCCCGTTAAACTGAACTTTGGATCAGTGGAGGCAACGCGCTATTCATCTATGAGTCCACATTCAGCTTACAAGGCGATTCTTGCCGAACAACTGTCTGGAGAGAACGTGCAACCCATTATAATCCCAACAACATCAAGGAAAAAACCGGTATGGTGATGGTGAGACATCATGCTAACGGACGCACAGAGCTCCACATCTTTGACAGAGGTGCCATCAGTGCTCGGAGATACAGAGACGAAATTTTGGAAGGTCATGTTAGAGGTATCAGAAGTGCCATTGGTCCAGATTTTATTCTTATGGACGATAATGCATGTTCCCACAGAGCTCTTCTGATGGAGGACTTTCTGTAAAGTGAGGATATCCAATGCTTGAAGCGGCCACCAAGATCTCTGGATATGAACTTCCGATTGAGCATGCGTGGGAGGCACTAGGGAGACGAAGCTGATCTTCGCCAAAAGTAGGATTTGTTGCCAGCCGAGCTCTTGAACAACTTCATTGAACGCATGGATGAAGGTGTACAACTTGTGTGGCCGCTAAGGGGTGACCATATCCCATATTATCACCATTTTTCTCATGTTTCGTGCGTATAAAAACGATATTCTTTTTCTCTGTTTTCATAAACTTAGTTTTTATGAAATAAAACATGTCTAATTAAACGTTTATGTCTTTCTTTGGACTTGCAATGCGGCGTTGCGCAAACATACCAATTTGCCCCTTTTCTTGAAGTTGGTTTGTGAAATCAGTATATTGATATTGATTATGACTAACTTTTGGACACGAATGTAAAATATGGAGTAGAAATAACCATAAACGAAATTTTGGTTACATAAATTATTTGAGGATGGTTTTTAAGTTGCAACATAAAAGATAAAATATTTGGTTTTGCAAGTTAGTTTGCCGAATATACACCCTTGTGCAAATTAATTGAAACAAACAATTTCAGGTCTTGGAGGATCCCTTTTGCTTTGTGGAAGCAAGTAAGCATCATTTCTAGGAGATGTTTTCTTCTTACGACCACACTTTCCTTTGCGTTTAGGAGAAAACGATCCGGTTTCCTGCTTAACTTGATGACATGGCTGAACTCTCACCAAAGACTAAATCAGTCTCTCGATACGTCTTAGCTGTGTGTTCATGCAGAGTTACAATCTTCGTACGTTTCCTACTTGTCACATCCATCTCGAACGTCGTTCGAATCACATCTGTAGGTTTCTAAAATCTGATGAAATACTTTAGTTGCTAACGTAATGATTGCATCAGACAATATACACTGCAGCGGTCGGACAGGATTCTAAAATCTGCTGCAATACAGAAAACAATCTAATGAAAAACAACATAAAAAACATGCTTCGTTTCAATTATCAGGTCGTTGCATATCAAATGTCCGATTGCAGAGGACATCTTTAATGGCCCTCTAGAAAGGACACCTTCACACGTACTATTCGAAATAACCCCCAGTGCAATCCAAACATTGTTGCCAACGATTTGGCAGCTTCTCGAGCCCTCTCCGATAGAATCCATGGTCACGGGACTCGTTCAGAACTGAACCTCAGTGGTCGAAGATGATTGTCAACATGAGTTCGCCTGACGGCAGCTATGCGGACCAAATTCTAATTTTTGTCTCACTTAATTCTCCCCATAAACAGCTTTCAGTCGGCGATGAATGTCAGTTACCGACTGAACCATTGTGACTGCTCGTTGTTCTTGCTTGGACTCTTCCATCTTGCACATGCTACGGGCATTAATTGCTAGTCAGGCAACACCTCTTAGAGAGAAGGCCTGCGAACAAAAGGTCTATACATTGTTACATCATCATCATCATCATCATCATCAAGCGGCTACTGTTAATCGTATTTCTACCAATAATAAGTCCTAAATTTGGCCGCTTGATGATGATGATGATGTAACAATGTATGCACCTTTTGTCCGCAGGCCTTCCCTCTTGGAGGTGTTGACTCGGGCGATGACAATAGTGCTGTTCCCAATTATTACACGCACCCTATCACTCTTGATTAGGGCTACTAATTTACAATGTGGCTTTCGCTGGCGGTGTTCCTGCTACAGGTTTCCGACAGTTTTCATTTGACTGAACCTTGTAATAAAACAGAATATGACGAAAATGTCTCTTCTGAAATCGATCCCAAAAACTCGTCAGACTTACGGAACTCGCGGAATTTCTTTTTCTAAAAAAGACTGAACAAAAGACAACAAGTCAGTTGTCAATTTATATATTCAGTTCGCGGTTTAAAATGAAGTTACTTACATTTCAAGACATGTGAAGCCAACTATTAGAAAAAAGAGCAATTACTTTTTAGCGAGTCCCAACAAAAAGGAAAAAATTCCACATTGTGGGATGAAATCAACGACAACCTCAAATGGCAAAGCCATATAGACAGAGAAATTTATAGGGAATTAATGTACATCTGGAAATCCTAATTAAGATTTTGTAGTTTAGATATAAAATTTTCATGGTTCTATAATGCGCACTTAAAGCTTAATTATGTAGCTTACTTATACAGGCTGTTTCATAATTGGTGTCCCGTCTTTAAGGGGAACAGATTGGGGGAAATGCATATTGATTATTTGGTTTTAATGTCCCCTAATTCAGAATAAAAACATTCCGCGTCCCTGGGGGTGAAGGGGTAAATTTTGAAAATTTTAATTTTGTAGGGGTAGGGGTTAGACTCCATGTGTTATTTAGAAAGTTGTAGAGCATCATGTAAAATGTGGGTTTAGCAAAAAACCCGGTGAAAAAATATCATCCCCTGCCCTTTATCGAGTGGGTAAAGTAAAAGGTATGGCTAGCTAATGTAGACAAAAACAAAAACTCATTAGAAACTTATTAGAACTTTATTACTTATTAGAAAACAGTACATTTGAAAATGTATTAGAAAACAATATTATTAGCTTTTCAGGGTAACGACTCATTCATTCTCATTAATTTTCCAAATGTAGGCCTTACTGTTTTCTAATAAGTATGGTTTTTGTCCACATCGGCTAGCCATACCTTTCACTTTACCCACTCGATAAAGGGCAAGGGATGAGATTTTTTCACCGGGTTTTTTGCTAAATCCACATTTTACATGATGCTTTACAACTTTCTAAATAACACATGGGGTCTAACCCCTACCCCTACAAAATTAAAATTGTCAAAATTTACCCCTTCACCCCCAGGGACGCGAAATGCTTTTATTCTGAATTAGGGGAAATTAAAACCAAATAATCAATATTTATTTTCCCCCAATCTCTTCCCCTTGAGCCGTTATTTGGACCTAAAGACGGGACACCAATTATGAAACACCCTGTACATTTCACGTGAAATTTAGATTATTATTTTGGAAGCATTAAAAATCTATTTTTTTCTTCTCCTTTTTAGATGTTTCTACATCGTCAGTAGCTACCCCAACAACGTCAGTATCTACTCCGACCAGATCAGTATTTACTCCGATCAGATCAGTATTTATCCCAAAAATATATACCGCATCAAAGTTTAATTTAACTATGTCATCTCCGAAAGCGACGGGTGAGGAGTCTAAGGGCGGAAAGCTTGAGGCGAGCTTTACCTGTTTCTTTGTGGTTTGTGGATTAGCGTTTTTTTTTGGAAACTGTATTATAATTTATTGAATTGATTAGATGATTTACATGAACACACTTCTGAGAATAATTAAATAAATAAGCAATTAATTGAATAACAACTAAAATAAATTTAACATGAGAAAAAAAAATAAATAAATAACTTTCATTTCTTAATTTCTTTCCAATGTTTTTTTTTTCTTCTTTGCGTTGCTGTTCGAGTGATTGGACTTGTAGATAATTAATCTATTACCAATAGAGATTATTTCATTATGTGTTATTTATTTATGTGTTAATTATTTTAATGTTACCCCAGGCAACCTTCATGAAATTTTACATTTTGGAATAAAATTTTTGTTAAAGAATAATTCATTGATGTTCAGTAAGGGTTTTATCGTACGCCTACCTAATTTTCATCATTAAAATTATTTGGCTTAAAATTTATACCCCTCAATAAAAGAAAATTATAAATTAAATTAATATCACTGAATTGGCGTTATATCTCAGTTAGTAATATTTTGTAAACTTGAATTGTTGATCTGAACGTTTTAATTTCCGGGATGTTAAGTTAATTTTGATGATGGTTTTAAACAATTGGATAAGGTTGATTGTACAGGGCAAGTCAAAATGATGGACCCGATTTCAGAAGTTTACTTTTGAATCTAATGAACATATAGTATTGTGAGACATGTGCTACGAAAGGTAAACGGTCAAAGTTTACTTCAAACACATCACAGGTGTTATACGTGAGCGCCTTGCGTAACTCGACACAGATCAAGACGATAATCTATCTCCTGCCAAATTTTCATAGCATGTCGCGACAGTAATGAACGTATCGTAATGTCTCACATGTGCTTCGAAAGGTTAACTTTCACAGTTTAGTTTCCACGCAGTGTTTTCACTGCAACCATTGCTGATATTGACCGCGACATGCTAGGAAAGGTTTGGCAGGAGATAGACTTTCGGGGCCTATTTTTTTTTTCTGAATGGTACTAGCATTTGAAATTGAGCTATTGGTGCAAAGAAGAAAACAAACTGTAGATCACGATGAAATTTACTTCGATGAATAGAAAATGTTTTATTTGTGGTTTGTTTCAACTTGTTGATGTGTGTCAGGTTACGCAAGGCGCTCACATAGAATACCCTGTGATGTGAAATGATGTGTTTGAAGTAAACTTGAACGTTTACCGTTCCTAGCACATGTCTCACAATACCATAGGTTCATTAGATTTCGGAGTAAACTTATGAAATCGGTTCCATCATTTTGACTTGCCCTGTATTGTAACAAAACCGTTGAGGTGGACTCGTTATTACTGTACTTGATGGGAAAAGAAAGGAGTCCGAGATTAAGCAACAAAAATATAGTGTAGATGTACCAATAATTGACAGTTTAAGATATTACAATGAAACGATATTATATACTTAAACCAAGTTTCATTTTGTAACTTTTCTAGTTATACTATTAAATTGTAAATATAATGCAGAATTAATTAATTAATTAATTTAAAATTGTAAACAACAGGTTGAGTGTCCAGTAACAGCTTACAGTTGAGCAATTACAATGAAAGAGAGAAATTAAAGTAAAATAAAATTATAGATTATAAAAAAAATGAAAATATTAATATGAAATAAATTGTAATCAAAGAAAAATAATTTCAGTGTGTAAAGAATTAATATATTTAAAAATCTTTAAAATTATTTTAAGTTAATAAATGTTTTCCTAACTAATGCATGGTTCACGAGAGTTGAGAAGTTGTTTCACGAGTAATTGATAATTTAATTACACATTTTTATTAAACATATTTACAAAAAAGATTGACAACATTTTAAAAGTAGCTTCTAATGACCTGAAATCAAGCATTTTCTAATAAATGTGTAAAGTATTTAATATTAACATAAAATTCTGCCTTTTTAACTTAAGTTGTTTATATAGATCATTTATCTTTTTTTACTTGAAATGATAAATTAAATCGGCCCACTCCATATAGAGTGCAAGGATCATAGAAACTGAAGGTGTTTTCTATTTGTGCAATATCATCAGATCTTGGCCAAACGTATTGCCCAACTAATTGTTCATGGAAATTCTTGATTTTTGCCGATTATTTCCTACTTGCAAAATTCATCCAATGTAGTGCTTCCTATCATAGTCAACGGAATAGCAGTTCTCTTCTTCAAGATAACTTCTATCTGTTGGATCGTCTTTGTGACAAGATTCAGACCAACAAAAATAAACGGTGAATAGGGTCTAGAAAATAAATTCAAATGATCAAATTCTTGCCTAGTGATTTGTTAGTTTTTTCCGACTCCTTGCGTAGTAAGGAATTGAACAATCAAGACATGGTTGCGGCCTTGATAGTGAGCAGAGTTACTAGTTTTTTGCTGTTTTGGGAAGCCTAATATGATGTTTACTTCCATAGGCTTTTCTTGCTCTGTTACCTTATTTAAAGCTTTTAAATCGTAAAGTGTTAATTACTGGAACACTGTCAACTACTGGTTCATATACCTTATGGTAAGTTTAACGAAGCTTATGCCCGTCGAACAAATTTAGGAAGCAAATACCATTTTTAAAAAATGGATAAAGTTGAGTTGATAAAAATTTGCATATGTTAATGGTTTACAAGTAGGGAAAAAATTTTGTATTTGTAACAATGAATTCAAGACAACGGAGTTATTTGTCACATACCTAGTAAGGTATGTTGTGTAACAACTATCTTTCTTTTGTATGATTTTATAGTCATCAGACCTGTATATTTTTTGTTTTTCTTTACTCATGAAATTTTACATGTCTGTACTTTATACACACTACCTTGAGTAAATATTTCTTTTTATATAAAGTTTTTATTTCATTTCATCTTCTACTCTGTTAAACTAATTAGTTAGTTTTTAGTAACATTCCAAATCCATCCATCAGCAATAAATGATGTTCCTATCTTTGTACCTGTGAAATCAAGAATTGTAAAATCAAAACTATTTTTCCACCAAAATTTTTAAAAAGTTATAAAATGTGTTTTGTAAAAATATTTTTATGGAATTATCAGATGATTGATACTAAAATATACATTTATAATAAGCATGTTTCAATGTCAAATAAAACAAGAAATATATAAATAAAATTTTTTACTTGTATGAATTATTTTTAAGAACTTCAAAGAATAAACAATTTAGTAGTCATCCAGTTGAGAATGCGTGGTACGCATTACCATAACAATGTTAATTAAAAGCATCTTTACTTATTCACGAAGTCGATCGTTCCGGTGTAAAAGGCGCAAAATGACTTAAGTAGTCGACGCCTTAATTTCTAGAACCCCCCGATCGTTCCGTCGTCAATTATTTCGATTTTTTTTTCTTTTGTTTTGACTTCATATTTGGAAAGAGCATAAAAATACGTAAAAGTTATAGTAGGCACATATGTTCTATCTATTTGGAAACATAGCCAAAATGACGGTTCAAGATAATCATTTGGTCCGCTCCAATAACAATTATTGGAGTGATACAGGATATACACTGAGATCAAACATTTAATTTCCAAGATATATATTTTTATTATTATTTTGCTTTGACAAAGAATAGTATCTATCCGAAACGTTACCTGCTTACCAATTTTAATTTCCAAGGAGATATGCTGGAAAGCTAAACTACACTCATACCAGGAGAGATACTGTATATCGATAGAAATTCAATAAACAAAAACGGGTTGTAGTATTTAGAAAATGTAAAAGAGCTTTATTTTCTTTTGTTTCTCTTCATTTCCGATCGAATGATATATTACGTGCCATATGTTGCCATAATTCTAAAGACCAAGTGACTGCCGCCACAACAACTCCGACTCCATTGGGACAATTTGGCCCAAGCTCCATTGTAACATAAATCTTGCCTAGAGGAATCTGCATACCGAATTTCACTCTTTTACATACCAAAATACACCTAGACCTTTTGGTCCCCTCTAACTCCCATCCTCGAAACTCCGACCTCAGTGGGCTAATCAAAACCCAACTAAATAGTGTAGGTAAGCTAGATTCCGGATTTCAACCTTTTATCTCAAAAAATGCGGAAATTATGAGGTGGACAGACGGACATTGTAAAATCAATAAGTAGATCCATTCTTCTGCTACTTAATAAATTCAAATATTTTCCTTGTTGCCACGTTGAGAAATTATTGTTGAATAGCAGGTAACAATAAGCAGTGGAAATTAGAAGGAACGTTGACAGTGGACGGGAATAAATTAAATACAGTTTATTGAAATGCAAAATATATGAAATAATCAAAGTAAATAAATAAGAAAAATAGCTTAAATATCTTAATGCTAGAATGGCTTTTAGCATGAACACAAAATGTCAGCTAGACACACTTTTTCATAAGACAAGAACAGAAAGACGTACTCTTCTCTACTTAAAAATAATTTCACAAAATTATCAATAGCTTGTTGTAAATAAACACATGCTTGCGTTTATAACATAATAAACGAGAACCAATTATGGATCACTTATTAAAATCAAATCTGGACTTTCTTGAAAAAGCCACCACAGTTAACGCAGCACGATATGGTGAAACATTGAAGGCACTGCGCACGGCCATCAAATGCAAGCATCCTGGACTTCTTACAGAAGGAGTACTTCTTCTCCACGCTTAATGAGTACTCTTTTTTCTATAACAAGCAGATTATGTATTTATGTATGAATAAGGTATAAATATATAAATAAATATGTATATATATGAATGGCAATATGGATAAATTTAACAACCAATTAAATCACCTACAATCCACTCGGAACACAAGTAAACAGTTCTCACAGTTCATGCAAGTAAGACCTTAATCATTAATAGTCAAAGCTCATGGAAGCAAGTCCTTAATCATTAGTAAGTATCACTATCGCCAAGATTTCATACACATACTCTTCGTGATAATTTGGAAGAGCTTACAACACCTTAACAACTTCAAATTCCAATGGCAAGTAAGTTCAGTCTAGACCGGTAAAACACCAAATTTTCACATTCACTAGAACAATGAATAGAGCATATGTTAATCTCATGATAAATTCTACGCATGAACAAATTTTACATATTGCTTCGTGGTATCATAAAATAAAGAACATTTCAGACAAATGCGGACACAATTAACGCAATGGATTCCGGGCTAATGCAAAACCCAGCCATCGCTCTATATAGGCCGACATACCATATGGCCATAGTCCGCGAATCAACGTTTGGCAACGAAGCTCACTATACGTGAGCTCGATAAACGAATGTCTTACTAGCACGGCGTTAACGCCTACTAAAAATTTCACACTTACAAGTGCTGAAGCCCATTCGGTTAATGTTCGTCATACCACACATGGAGGAACACACTCAGGCGGCTGAAGACACGGAGCGCTATCTTTGCACGTCGCTTGCCACGTCGACGAAACCTCCGCTGACTTAACTTCACTGCCTGGCTCGCTCGCCGCCCCGTTCTGCTCAGCACGCTGCGAAGCTCCCGTCGCTGTCGCACGCTGACGCTTCCTGGTTCCCTCGAATTTGTCGATGGGGAAAAGCCCTCCGTTCCGTGAACGGATTCTCGGCGGTGAGTCTTTCGGGCATGTCCTCCAGAGACGATCAATAAGGAGACCTGGCATTTGCAGTTTTTCCCATACAAACTTTGTAATATGACTGGTAATAAGCGCCCTCTGGGTAAAACCAATGGAACACTATGTGGACCGCTCATGAATGACGTTGTATAGTTCAGTCATAATTTACGTCAATACATTAAATTGCTTTGCTTGCTCTTCTGAAACTTTTTTTTTTTTAATTTTTCTTTATTTACTTTTTTTCTTTTTTTAGTTATTACTATTTCCGAATTTCTATAAGGTTATATTTTATTTATTTCATTATTTTTTTATTTTATTTTTTTATTTCATTTTATTTACTTATTTTTATATATTTAACTTTAATTTAATTTAAATTGTATTAATTCCTGTGAAATGTTAATGCTACAAAATGATAAATTAAATTAGTCCATACAAAAAAAAAAAACCACCACTGACATTAAGTTCAAGCATTTAATTAAGCATTAATAAACATGTTAACACGTAGTAGAGTAAAAATTAAAAATAAAAATAGAGTAGACATGCAAAAAACAAGGCATTCGTTGCTTTATCATGAAACGTTATTCATTATGGAATAAAAGCTATTTGAGTAAACTACAATCTAATGATTCATACATATAGATTCTGGTATCCTCTTAAAATATATTGACTGTTACGAACGATCATCAGATTCATGCATGAACAATAAACTCTTCATTCCTCGTCAGTTAGCACAATTGCTCCTCGTCGCACCATTGCTCTGATATTTTAGTAAAAACTGCAGATATTTTTACTAAACGCTTACTATAACGCTGCAGATGACAAGTTCAGATAAAACTGGCGATGCTTCCATTAACGATTCAACGTTTCAAGATCAAAAATCACTATCTCCACCGCGCACTTCACTGTGGAATGCTCACTGCTTGACATGTCAGACACACGTTAACGAACTTAACGGTCGTTTCCAACTTTCATTTTCACTTTTTTTGAAACCAATACGTCATCACCCGCAGCGCCATCTGGATAAAACTTATGGAACAGAATCTGCGCGTGAAAAATGCGCATTACATGTAAATTGAGCTAATGCCAGGTTTCCTTATTGATTGTCTCTGATGTCCTCCTTCCAGCCCTTCTCGATCGGCTCTCCACTTCTCCTCCTCTAGCGGAATTCAACCTCGCATCGAATTCCCGCTCTTCAAATCCATTGGCTCCTGCCTGATGAAGATAATGACGCCGTTGATTACGTCTCTTCGCCTTCGCACTCGAAAGATAGATAAATCGAGAGCGAAAGCAGACTCTTACGTCATCGGAATTCTGGCTGTTATTCGAATTCCGTGACACTTGTTGTTTAAGCACAATCAATGCTTTAATTTATTGTAACAAGAAATTAATCCCCCTGAGGGGGATATAGGAAAGTACATCTATTTTTACCCCTTTTATATCCGCAATTTTTAACGCCCATTTTTTAAAACAAAAAATTAATTTAGTTTAGTTTTTCTCGATCGTAGTATTTACCTTCTTTCATTTCCCATCGTTCATTTCATACCATATTTTGCCATAGTTCTAAAAACTACGCGACTGTTATTCCCACAACTCCAACCCCACTGGGACAATTTGGCCAAAACCTCACAGTGATGTAGCTCTTTCCTAGAGGGATGTGCTTACCGAATTTCACTCCTTTATACAGGGTGTCCGGAAATAAATGGTAAATATTCAAACACGTGAGAGAACATGTATAAAGAAGCATTTTTATTCCTATGAACATGGTGTCGCAAGCAACCCCCACAGAGATACAGGGGGATTAAAGTATGTTGCACTTGCTCTCTGTCTCTCTTCTCTCGGTCACGGTCACCTGACCTATCCCCATTGGACTTTTTTTCTGTGGGGCTACATGAAGTCACTGGTGTACGAAACACCTGTTCCATCCGTTGATGATCTGGTCGCGCATTGCTGTGGCAGGTGAAACAATCCGCGAACAACCGAATGTACTACGTCATGCACAGGAGTCGCTACTACGGCGCTGTAACCTGTGCGTGCAAACACATGGCCGGACCTTTGAACACCTGCTGTGAGTCTTGATACGCAATAGACATTTGTGTGGCGTCTATTTTGTTCACATTTGTTTTTACCCACAGCTTGGATGTACGCCTTGATGTGCATTGCTCATAGTCTAAGTCAAGATGTTACCTTAAGAGCCTACAGCGTTTGTAGGGTGTCTTATTTGTTTACATATTTCTACGTAGTTTAATGTTATGTGAAGTGACTTGATTTTATTAGATTACATCAACACCTTCGAACAAGCCTGTAGGCTCCAATGTTGGCTGCATCGCATTGGCTAGTCGCTCGCGGGACGCAAACAATCAGGCAGCGCAACATACTTTACTCCCCCTGTATCTCTGTGGGGGTTGGCTTGCGACACCATGTTCATAGGAATAAAAATGCTTCTTTATACATGTTCTCTCACGTGTATGAATATTTACCATTTATTTCCGGACACCCTGTATACCTATATACCATACAGATCAGATAGTCCCTCAAACTCCCATCTCCGTAACTCCGACCCCAGTGGGCCAATCGAAACCAAACTAAGCAGTGAAATAGGACATGCCCAAGATAAACTACAGTTCGAATTTCAACTTTCTACGTTAAAAAATTTTGTTTTTGAATTTTATTAATCTGGATTTTTGCACTGTTTAAGGCATTGCTATTCCGTGTGTTTTATTGACAAATAAATAAATAAATTAATTAATAAATTAATAGTCCAAAAGTATCAACTGAAGAGCTGGTTAATGACAATATAATGTATACAGGGTGTCCCAAAAGTTCGTTTACAAAATTTACGCGCTGCTCTGTCAGAATATGACGAAAAAGTTTAACATACGAAGTTGTGCCCGAAAATCTAACCGAGGAGTGTTACAGCAACATGACCAAAAAAAGAGACAGACATTGGATGATTTGGCAGACGTCTGTTTGTGAAGCGCTCTCGGTACATTTCCATCCAGGGCCCCATAAATGCAATGCATATCGACCAGTTCTTCATTACTAAACCGATGCATTCATCTCCTGCAACGTCCTTGCCTGAAATGATCCCGCTTTCCACTCTTTAATACGCCTGCTAACATAGCGGTGCAGAGGAGGAGACGTTGGATACCACTATTTCCACAATGTGTTTATTCAACATATCATAGATGTACAGTCTAGTGCAAAAAGGTTTTTACCTGCACCGTAGGAACTGAGCTTACCGGATGTTGATCGGTTGCAAAATCAGGTACTTTTACTGAAAGTCAAGGCAGATTAGACTGGACCTGTCCCTTCTGAATGAAAATAGGGTAGCAGGTATACGCTTGGGATGTGCTATTCACGTGCTCAACTATGACTTGAGTCTAAACCTTTATGCACTAGACTGTACATTTTGGCTACCAGGTAGCCATCTTCAGTATGAAATGTACATCTATGATATGGTGAATAAACTCATTGTGAAAATAGTGGTATCCAATGTCTCCTCCTTTGCATCAAGGTATCCACAGATCAGCAAGGTCGGTCATGTTTTTATTATATGTAAAAGGAGGATCTTTAGGTTGTTAAAGGAGGTGTGATCATTTTGTTGAATTGTTGTAATCCTGTTTAAAATTTGATAATTTTTTAGTTGCAGTAATTCGACATTTAGGGAATTTATTATCGTTTTCTGTGAGTTCAAGCCTTAAGGAATCGTTCAGCCACTGCACAATGACCTTTCTCGAAATACGGCAAATTTCTAATCAAATCGTGAGGAACCGACTTCGGGAGGTGGGTCTGACGTCCAGACGGTTTGCAAAAGTGCCCCAACTAACAAGGAATCACCGTTGTTCAAGACCTCAGCTTGCACGACAATACCAACTTTGACAACCGCTCCACTGTCAAAACGTTTTGTTTACAGACCGGTCCCGATATGCACTAGATGGACAGGTGCGAATGTGGCGACGTATAGAGGAAATATTTCATCCGAGTGCTGTATAGGAAACAAGAGCTTTCAATGGCGGCTCCGGGATAATATGGATAGTGTCTGAATCAATAAGACATAAGAGCTCGGCATTACACTTATGAGGTGCTGCAATGACAAGTGTGCTTTTTTGCATTAGTTGTAGATGAAAATTTCCGCCTCATGATAACCCTCCTCCACATGTTGCAAAAATTGTGACCAGCTTTCTTTATGAACACGACATGTCGTTTCTTGCATTCAGCCAACTCGTAACCCAGATCTCAATTCAGTTGAACATGGATGGTACTTGCTGGATTGACGCATAAGACATCGTCCAAATGCTCCAAATGAACTCCAGGAACTAGAGGATAGAACTTGCGAGATGTTTATCCTTCCCCTACTAAAGATTGAGCAAATATCTTGCAAACATCCCATCGGCAGATCTTTCCGAAACATGACTCAACTTGATGCTGTTACATAAAAAAACGTTATCTGATAACCAGCTCACTGCTTATGTTAACAAAGTTCAATTCTCTTCATACTGTGTTTTTCCTTACAGGCAATCACATATTCTGTGCTATTTTCACATGCAACACCTTGTGACCCCCTTAATTCTTTTAAGGGGTTTATAAATGGCAGGTAACCACAAAAGTTCTTGCCGTTTTTAATTCCGGAAAACAAAATGATGTACACAAAAAGTAGCGTATCGCTAGTCCCCAAAGTAATCCCCATTGGCATCTAGCACATTCTGCCAACGTGTCAATCCCCTGGCTGTAAAACTTGTCGGTCTTAGACTCAAAGAAGTCCGTGAATGCCTTTTGAAGGTCTGTATCATTAGTGTAGGATTTTCCACGAAGATGGTTGTCCAGAGAATGGAAAAGGTGATAATTCGTTGGAGCAAGATCTGATAAGTAAGGTGGATGACACAAAGCTTCTCAGCCAAGCCGCTCTATGGTTTCCCTGGCCACCGGCACACATGTGACCGGGCACTGCCATGAAGGAAGAGTACCCCTTTGCGATTCACCAATGCTGGCTCCTTCTGCTGCACACCTTCCAACTGCTGGAAGTACAGGTCCCAGTGATGGTTTGGCCACTTGATAGCAGCTCGTAGTGAACCATTTGGCGTCTAGTCCACCAGACACAGAGCATGAACTTTCGTGGGTGTAGAAGTTGCTTTGAGGTGTGAGGCACGGTGTCCCGGGGTAACTACCAATGTTTGGAACGCTTAGGAGTATCATACAGGACCCACTTTTCGTCACTGGTAAGTATTCGATTCAATCTGGGTGCGTTACAATATCGAGAAACCAACGACATGCAGGCTGTCACTCGTTGATTCTTGTTGGATTCCGACAATGTGTGGGGTACCCATTTGCTCAACTTGTACGTCTTTCCTAGGCCGTGCAGGTGACGTCTAACTGTTTCATCAGAAACCTGATACCGTCTGGCAAGTTCACCACATGTTAAACTGCTGTCCTCCTCTATGGCCGTTTTCAGGGCCTGGTCATCTAAGGCTTGTCATCAGAAATGGCAAATTCTCCCGACCTGAATTTCTGGAACCAATGCCTTGCGTTGCGTCCATTCCAACATCATCCCCAAACGCAAGACACATTCGGCGACTTGCTGCTGCTGACAAGCCCACCTTGAAGTCATAAAGCAAACAACACTTAACCAGCTCATTCGATACCTCCATTTGTCTTCACTACTGCACGAGATGTGATTGATGTGAATGCCCAACAGGCATGTATTTAGTGCAGATTTTGGACCACATGTACACTCATTTCCATATCTTCTATCACTTACTTTTATGGCAACATAAAAACGGCAAGAACTTTTGTGGTTACCTGGTACATGTTGATTTTACTGGATAACCGTTCCGAGAGAGAGGTTTACGATGGTGGCAGTCTTGAAGTAGACAAATAGTTTCATCGATCGGGATGATTGGGAACATGGAAGTCACGTCGAATGATTACTCTGACTCACCGAATGAGACACCACGTACTCTGATTCACCGAATTTGATAAAAGAAAAATGCTACAAGTAGCCTTCATCCAATTAAATACTCATTCAAAGTCATTTGATGTACTTCTCCAAATTTATTAAAGTGTTGGGCTTTCATTTTGCAAATACGGGTTCTAATTCCGTCTTCGTGAAATTATTTTTTTTTCTTCTTCTTAAATTCAAGTTAAATTTATTTCATTCTTTTAAAGACCACAAAAAAGGAAGTTATTATAATTAGTCCTTGTGTACAATATAGGTAAAGAGAGAGGCAATAGTTAATTTCATTCATAATAAACTTCTGCTCCTAGAAAAATAGGAAATTGTTATTTATCGCAAATGTGCTAATTAAAAACGTTTCATGAACGGTGATTTTCTCCATCATTGATGAACAATAGATGCCAATATGGTGCACTATAATTCATAATATTTACATAATGCAAGCACTATTTAGCTTTTGTGTGATTATAAGATAATTATCATCCTATAAATTGCAAAATTTATAAAAATAATTGAAAGCGGATAAATAAATTGTTTTTAAATGCTCGTGTATCATTAATTAGGTTATAAAAACTATAGGTATTTTATGAAAAAACTAATGGCACAAATTGGTAAATTGGAATTATACATTTAGTAAATGATTTATAGATTCCCATATATGTTAAAATAAATTTAAGAAGAATATAATACAACATATTTTAGAACACTGGACCTTCTTAGGGTGCTATTTTACAATCCGGGTTTTTATAAACTGCACATGTTGAAATAAACTTTAGGAATTTTTTTTCTTAGAAAATTTTCAGAAGTGCGTCGAATGGCTTTGCATGGGTACTAAATTGCATTCTGCTGCATAAGCCTGTTCTTGGCGGAATCTAAATTAGAAAACATGAAAATCAAGATCTGTCTATCTTTGTGTATTTTCCTTCAACGTGGCGTCAGTATGTAGACGGTCTTTTTGCCCATTTTGACCTCAGTAAACAAGATATCGATCAATTCCCTTGAGACTTGAATACGCTAGCCCCAACCATTAATTTCAGAATGAAACGGGAAACTAAACGCCTCCCGTTTTTAATTTAATAATCAGTAAAAATAATCAACAACTTTCCTACGACATAAACAGGGTGATTCTGAAAAAGTGTGTATAATTTGAACGAGGTGGCCATAATGAACATTTTCTTTTAATACAATGTGGGTCTGAATTTGAACGCTAACTGACATATAAACAGAAATAAAAATGCTGCCACTAAGATCAACAAGTTAATAACTCAGGTTCTGCAACGCCTAGAATAATGAATTTTGGAGGAATAGAGTACATAAAACTGTGTATTCCGTTAAAATTTGATCATATTCCAACGAGCAGTTCCCGAGTTACGCATTCAAAATCGTAACAGTGCTCACATGCGAGCACTAACCAGCACGTGTTACGATGTTGAGTGCGTAACTCGGACACTACTCGTTGAAATTCGATCAAACTCTAACGGTATACAGAATTTTATGTACCCTATTATTACTCCAAAATTCATTATTCTAGGCGTTGCACAACCTGAGTTATTAACTTGTTGATCTTGGTGGCGGCATTTTTATTTCTGTTCATAACTCAGTTAACGTTCAAATTCGGACCCACATTGTATTAAAAGAAAATGTTCATCCTGGTCACCTCTGACATTGCTTACAGTTATACACACTTTTCAGAATCACTCTGTATAGATAACCGACCTTTGCCCCAGTTTTTATCCATAAGAATTCCAGCCACTGCTATGCCCACAAGACGGCTGCTTTTCACTAAATGGTATTCGGGGCAAAAAGAAAAGTACCCATGACGGAAGAGCGACACTCCTATGAATTGAACAAAATCAAGATTTTTGCTGAACAAAGTGATTCATCAGGTGTACAAAAATGAATGATTATTGGCTTTCGGGCCAAGGGTGACAGCATTTCAGAAATTGCGGAATTTGTGAACTGTTTGCGAGCTACTGTGGTAAGAGTGTAACGCGCTCGGCAAAATGGCACTATAGAAAATAAGCGACGTGAAATGTGTGGTGCTCCACGAACTATAGATATATTCGAGGGTTCCAGTAGATCTACAGTAAGTATATTCTCGACACCATAAACATGAAACAATCCTCCGTAATAGATATTTGAAATAACCTCAGGTCGATAAAACTAATCATCTAGTGAGGAGTGATAGTTATCAATTTTGGATAAATAACAATCTGATTTGATATGGTACATGTATTTTTTGTATAAATTTTATCCAAACAATCATTAACGCAATTAACGATTTTATTAAAAATTTGGTAATACGAACTAAATCCTATTATTTCTGGAAAATTAAAATCACCCAAAATATAAATCCTTTCAAGATATCGCTTAAATATATGTCCAATTCATTAATAAAGTTGATTTAAACATTACAATTAATATCAAGGGGTATATACACAATAAACACAAATAGAAATAGGCTCACGTAATCTTACCTCAGATGTATACTTAGTGTTGTTGCAATTTCCTTTATTCTTTCGATGTCTTGAAGCAAAAATTGGCCATTCATCACTTTGTGTATCTAGCGGTCGCCGATTCTTCTATTTACTGAGTTACCATTTGCTCAATACAGCACGGAACTAAAGGAGTGCTTCCTCTGTCGTCTTTCCACTCTTTCTCAATAGTCTGCTAACTCTCCATTATCTCCAGTTACTGATCATTTTTAAAGATTTTCAAGAAATTGTTAAGTACTAAGAGCTCTCTTTTCTAAGAAAAGCGTGAATAACAGGAATTCTACGCATTGTTACAAATTGAAACTTATCTATATTGCATCATCATTTTATGTTCATTGTTATAATTCTTGGAAAGGATTGCTTTATCATTGCATCATTATTTTGTGGTCATTATTATTGGTGAATTGCGCGTTGATACCATTGTTGATGCGAACACGACGGGCCTATTGTTGCACAAACTTTTCCTTGCATTGTTGGTCATGAGATATATATTGTTGGTCCACAGAGTGTTTGTGAATTACGTGCTGATACCATCGTTGATACCTATTGTTGCACAAACTTTGCCTTGTATTGTTGGTCATGAGATATATATTGTTGGTTTATGCAGAGTGTTTGTGAATTGCGTGCTGATACCATTGTTGATACCTATTGTTGTACAAACTTTGCCTTGCATTGTTGGTCTTGAGATATTTCTCATTAATATGCCTTGCCATAACCATGAATATAGATTTTTTTCGATATTTATTATTTTTTCGAAATTTGAGGTAGACAGTGACCTTCCTCATGCTTTGAAGGTCATGTATGCAAAATTTCAAGATTGAAATAAAACTGTAGATTTGTATAAAAAACAAACCCACAAACAAACAAACAAACAAACCCACAAACATCCTTCTTTATATATACGAGTGAATATAGAAAAAAAAACCATGCCAGTGAATAAAGAATGCGATTATAAATGGCTTTTTCAAAGTGAGCATGAAAAAGGATATGAACGAGCATAAAGGTTTAGACTTAAGTCATAGTTGAACAAGTGACACGTACATCCCAAACGTATACCTGCTACCATATTTTTATTCAGAAGGGACAGTTCCAGCCTAATTTACCTTGACTCTCAGTAAAAATACCTGATTTTGCAACCGATCAACATCCGGTAAGTTCAGTTCCTACGGAGCAGGTAAAAACCTTTTTGCACTAGACTGTACTCTTCGTCTCGATGAAAACGATTTTTTTCACTTTTTCTTTAAAAAAAGAAAGCTGTCGGGGAGGAATGCATAATTTAATCTCTTTATTAATACATATGATAATATATATTATCAATCCCATACAGCTAATCACGTACATTTCCAGTTGATTTACGAGTTCAATCTTCTACCATCTTTACTACATTTACAACTTTATTTATCTTCTTTTATCTTTAAACAATATTTCTTTTCTTTCGACATATTGATTTTTTATATTTCCAATAACTATTTAGTCATTTCCTGAATTCCTTATTTATAATTTTCAACGATTGGAGAAACGAAAATAAATTCGTTTCTTCCCCGCTTTTATTTAGAGAAATAAATAAATAAATAAATAAATAAATAAATAAATAAATCATTTAAACAATTAGTAATAATTATTATAAATGACCTGGAACATAATGACTTCATTTCGAAGAAGGTACGATGAACGGAATACAATTTTATTTCCTGTCTATTTAGTATAATACTTAAAAAGAATAAAAGTTAAAAAGTGTTAAATAACAAAGCTCAGTCGGATCAAAAACAGAAATACTTAGAGTATATGTTCATTTTCTAGTAGAATGTTATATAAGTCATTGAAAACAAATTTCTACATCAGTGGCACTCCCTCTGCATTGAAATTCTACCCCAGCGCATAAGATAAGGAAAAATCCATCGCATTATCAGGTCAAGTGATTAATTACCATAAAACCGTGCATGATGAAGAGTAAAACCAAAAGAAAAGTTATTTTTATGGACCATCTCCTTGCAAGAAGTTATTTAGGAAGTAGCAAGGAAATATTCTACTGCGTACCGAGAAGGGTCGTGGACAAAAATGCGACGCATAATCAAAACATCCCAACCGCGTTGGGATCATTTTAATATGAATATTGTACACTCAAATTCAATTTACTGCATACACATTTTGGAAACTTACATCTATATTAGTGCAGGACAAAAATTAAACAGTTTTCGCGAACTTTAAAAAATGTAAATAAATAACCCCCTTCCCCCCGAAAAAAAAAACATTCAAGCCCAAAGCTATGAATACCAATTTGAGGTAATGTTATTTTACTATACATGTATATTGACTTAAAGGATAACTTGCATTCTTAAAAAAAAGAACGGACCAACGATTTATTATAGGAATGATGCAATCGCGATCCGTTTCACAATCCGCCTTTTTAAGTGAGTTGCATTCTCGGAAGGAAGAGGAACGTATCGACGAATGAAGAAACATTGACTGACGTAGCTGCGGCTCCTCGTTCCGTTTATGTCTGGCCGCTAACGACATTTTGAACATCTAAAGCAGTGCCTAGCGATGGACGAAAAATCGAAATCGATTGTTCAAACTGTAGATTTGTATAAAAAACAAACAAACAAACAAACATCCTTCTTTATATATATAGAAAGATTTTCTAAAAATTTCAAAATTTATAAAATGATCTCTCTTAGGATTAAATCCCTGAAACCTACAAAAAGTTTGTAACGCTATATAAAGTTTAAAAAAATTGGAAAAACTAATATTTCACATGGAGAATCAATCTTTACTAAGTATTAGATAACCTCCAGCGATGATGGAAATTTAGAAAGGAGACTCGACTATTCTGATTCACCGAATTAGATAAAAAAAAAAAATCTACGAATAGCTTTCACCCAATTAAATATCCATGCAAAGCCATTCGATGCATTTTATAAACTTTATCCCCAAAGTATGCCGTTTATATTAGAATCCTACTCTACAATTCGGGTATTTATAAAATGCACATATTGAACTAAACTTTATGAATTTCTTTCTCGGAAAATTTTGAGAAGTGCATCGAATGACATTGCTCGGGTGAAAGCTACTAGTAGAATTTTTTTTTTTTTAATCAATTCTGTTGAGTCAGAGTATGTGGAGTCTCCTTGTAACATGAAAAGATGATGCAGCCATGAATAAAAAATATATAAAAAAATTTAAAGCACACACTTTCACCTTAAAAAGTGCAGTAAAAGTAAAAAATCTAATTTTAGAAAAAGGTAAAAGTGTGGTGGCGCGTTTAACTTTAAATTTTAAAAAGAAAATACAGTACTACATAATAAAATAAACGTGCTTTAAAAATTTTATTTTATATTTTTTATTTTATTCTTTTTAGTCTTTATTTAATATAATAACTACAAAACCAAAAAACCTTGGAAGTCTGCCGAAGCCGACGCGATTTATATAAAGCCATGGCACTACGTCACTTCTATTGTTGAAACGTCACGAAAACCGATGGGATATTTTGAAATGTAAATTTTGTATTTCAGATAACTAATAAATACAGTATAATAAAATGCATTACTGCCAAACATGGGTCATTTACTTTTTTAATAAATCATTTTATTTTAAATTTTAGATATCTTTATTAGGTTTTTAATTTTTTTTTTTTTGCATGGCATCACAAAATCCATCCGTTTACATGATGTCACAAAAACAGTGCCCCGGCTTGTTTAGATTGCGTCAGCTTCGAGTCTGCCCAGTCTGTATATTCGAGAAAGCATTTATTATAATCATAAACAATCCTCTCAACAACTTTGCTAGAATTGATAATCAAATTAGCAACAACTACTTACGACAATTAACAACGATAACAATAAACACAATACAGGTATTCGTTACATTGTGACATATCTGATATGTCACACGAATACAAATGCAAATATATTCATTTGAATTCGTTTTGAACTTGACTTTATGATCAGTTCCTGTCAATTTCACTTCTTTTGTAATTATCTTATATTCAATTTCATTATGCGTTCTGTTCTCTTGTTTACATTTTTATGCATTTAGTCTTAAAATATAATTAAGCCTATCTCTCGTTGTTCTGACCCGCCAAGTTTCAGAGCGTCATTTATATCGTGTGCAAAAGAAAGAAACGAAAGTTTCTCACGAACGAACTTTTCTTATTCTTGGTGCGGTCGAGGGCAATGATTGGTTGGTTTGAAGCTTTCCCGCGCAGCGAGCGTTGTTTATAAAAAGAGGAAAAAGCGGAACTCTCTCTCTGTGCTTTTGGTTCTCATCTCTCTCGCACATGTGCATTCCTTCGGGGGAGGTCTCTCAACTGAGTCCTATCGGCCTCGGTGGCTCAGTAGTTGCGTGATCGCCTGAGGATATTTTTCAGGGGGAAAATCCTGAGATCACGCACTTCCTTTGGAAGGGAAGTAAAGCCGCTGGCCCCGTGTAGTCGTTTGCCGGCTGCACGTTAAAGAACCCTTGCGAGGCAAAATTTGCGGCCCCTATAACGCCGTCCTGAAATGGCCATAGCAGTTGAAAAGGACGTTAATATCAAATAAACCAACCAAACCAACTAAGTCCTGTCACTATGATTCCTGTGTCAAAGGTGCTCTTTCAATAATGATTCCAATGCAAAGTAGCATATTTGATTTCTCAATTATCTATGATGAACAATTGTGAATATCGAATGATTCGACGTGAACGTTTCATTTAGAACGACGCACGCATGGAACTGTTGCTGTTGAATGGCGAAATCGAAACCAAAGCATCGGAGCTTTGGCGACATTGAAAATCAAACTAAGCAGATCAACCAGGTTTCAAAAGCATTGAACAAATGCAAATGAAAGCGGTTCAACCGGGTGACAATTATCCACGACATGGTGCAAGGATCAACCAGGTCTCTTGCGAGTGATTAAGCTGAGAGCGAGCAGTTGAATCCACGAGGTAACGGCGGTGGTAGCCGTGGGGTGGAGGAGCAGCGACGGCCACGTTCTACGAGAGGAGAAGCGGATCGGATCAAGATCTCAACGGTTGACAAAAGCAACACCACAGCAAGTTCCTCAGGTTCCTTAACATACTGTCTAGAGGTGTGACAGCATAATACACAGATAAGTGATAAGTGAACATATGTTTCCTGTTTACAATTAAAATGAGCTCACTTCGATTCTATAAGAGAGAGAACATAGAACTTAAATTGAACTATTGCATTTGCGCGTTTAAATGATAGTCTTGGGAAAGCTTTTAAATAAGTATAGTCAATTATCATAAAATTTCAATTCTTGGAAATTCAGAAGTATTGCGAATTGTTTACATGCTCTATTCATATATGTTTGACTAACAATCTAAGTTTGCTAAACTGAATCCTTGAATAAATAAAACGATACAATTTGAATCATCATAATTGATTGTTTTCTTTCTTAAAATAATTAGTTCCAATCTTTAAGTTATGAAGCATTTATTTGTTATAACTGATCATAAAGGATATTGATACTGCAGTAGTTAAATAATTAAATGATAAGAATAAGTAAGAAAGATTATTGCGGGCACAACACATAAAAAAATAAATTTGAGAAACTGAGAAAAGTAAGTCTATTACCTGGGTGGGGCTGTTAACGTGACGTAGCCTCAGGGAAGGGAACATAGACTTAGGAAATCTTCATAAGTGATACTAATAAGAGAATTTAGATTAAGCTTCTGCTACATGGGTGTATTGTAACTGTTATCTCATAAGTATTCAATGATTGTTTTTTGCTGTGGAGGAGTGTGTTTGGGCAATATCATAAATTGTGAAACCCCAACTATACTACTCATTGTTGCATAGCAAACAACACATCACAACATCATGATTGCACTGTATACATATTAAACTTAAATATTAAATAACTTACAAATAAACGAAAGACTAGTGAAACTAACAATTGAAACATGCATTGTCATCGATAAGACGCCGAAAGTTGCAGAGCTGTAGGTAGTCAAGGGGGCAAAATATTGATTTCAAAATTTGCACAAAAACACACAAACTAGTGAAGTTCAATATAAAAAAATAAAATATATAAAATAAAAATTTTAAAGCACACACTTACCCTAAAAAGTGCAGTAAAAAGTAAAAAATCTGATTGTTTAAAAAAAAATTAAAAGTATGGTGACACGTTTATTTTATCATATAGAGACAGAGAGTGAGTCTTTCAGACATTCCTATTCTACTTTTTGATGGTCTTTAAGAACCCGAAGTCAGAATTTAAAAAATTCAAAATTTTTTAGTGCACAAGAAAAGTCTTGGGGGCAGCAGTCCCATGGAGGCAGCAGAGTCTAAGTGTGTGTTGAAAAATATTGGATTTTTGAAATTCTGACTTCGGATTCTTAAAGACATTAAAAAGTAGAATAGGAATGTCTGTAAGACCCACTCTCTATATTTTTGTCTTCATCGATAAAATTGGGTTCAAAACTTAAAAGTTCCACACTTTCAGGGCCTCTATCTCCTAAACGGTTGGATCAATTGAAAAAACACAACGAATAAAACATTTCTCGAATATTATGTATCCCTTCAAAAACATTTCATGTAAAACATGTAGCCAAGTCTCGCGACTCGTTAGCCGTAAAAAGTTGTGAGATATCATGTAGGGCCAAGTCTAGTGCTCCTATTAACTCTGACACTTTCATTTACAAACCACTCCAAATCATTACATCTTTAGTTAAAGAACATTTTGTGACTTGGCAATTACGCAGTACGAGAATGTGACGGCTGTTGCTTACATTTTAATATTCACGTTTATTAATAAAGTATTATACATAAAATAATATTTATATGGGAACTGAACATACATTATATGTACTTACTGCGTGGAATTAAATTAAATTTTTTTACATCTATCTATATATATAAAGAAGGATGTTTGTCTGTGGGTGGGTCTGTGGGTCTGTGGGTGGGTCTGTGTGTACGTTTTTTATACAAATCTACAGTTTTATTCCGATCTTGATGAAATTTCGCATACATGACCTTCAAAGCATGAGGAAGGTCACTGTCTACTTCAGATTTCGAAAAAATAATAATTATTGATAAAAAATCGATATTCATGGTTATGGCAGGGCATATTAATGAGAAATATCTCATGACCAACAATGCAAGGCAAAGTTGGTACAACAATAGGTATCAACAATGGTATCAACACGCAATTCACAAACGCTCTGCATGGACCAACAATCAATATCTCATGACTAACAATGAAAGGAAAAGTTTGTGCAAGTGTAATTATCCCGGGCAACGCCGGGTACCTCTTCTAGTAGCATTATAAAGTTGTAAGAATCCCTGTGATTCGAATGTATTATTTTGGACAAGTCTGGGCGGTACTGCATCTAACTCGATTATATTCAGTTATGGCTGTCTCTTGAGCTTTGACACTATAATCATAAATATTAATTAAATGCAGTCTGCTCAGACTAGTTAATCTTGATAGCGCTACGTAAGCTTCACTAGACTCTTAAGCTTTGACACTACTGTAATCATCAATATTAATTTTTTACTTAATAGCTTCTGGTGCTGTCATTTTAACATTCACGTTTATTAATAAAGGATTGCATATACTGTATATATATGGGAATTGGGCTGTAGATTTCCAGTTTCGTGCACGCGTTTTGCCAAATTTTCATTATAAAATAAATAAAGATACCACTATTTCCACAGCATTATTTAATGTCCGTATGCGTATTTCGACGACGAAATCGTCTTCTTCTTTATCTAGTTTTTCGCTGAAGAAGACGTTGTCGTCGAGATGCGCCTACGGATATTAAATAATATTGGGGTTTAATTATTTAATATAGTGGTTTCTTTATTTATTTTGTACAGTTTACTGTTTTTGATAGTTTCTTGCAATTTACTTATTTGGATTTGTATTAATATCCTTTTAACTTTTTTTCTTATCCTCAGGATCCAGTTTCAAACCTTGTATAACACCGATAAAACCAATTAGTATATCCAAACTCACATCAATGTTCCTTCTCAATAACACACTTGCTCCGATTTTTATCACTATTGTCTCCTCTAATCCTGCTGTCATGGAAGCGTCGTCTTCATACTTTCTTGTACACTCACAGCCCTTTCAAAAGATATTTGGGGCAATCTACAGGATGAGTCACAGGACATACTGGACATACCTGTATTTCGAAAACGGTGTGTAAAATAATGGTGTGTAAAATAACAATCAAATGAAATTGTTGAGCACTTCCAGATTGGTATTCACGTCTTCTAAAGTAATGTTCGACCTTACCAAATGTCTCATCAGATGATGTAATGAATTTCGACGTAGCTTTAAACTTATTATCTATAAAGAGAGAAATTGATACAGTTCACTGATATTTTTGTTAGCCGTATCCCGTTGACTTCCCTAATGTGTTCCACTAAATCACTCCGTATCCATTCAGAAGGACTTATGGTAAGGAACCATGTTGAAGGATTATAATTTTGTGTCAAGCAATTGATGTAATTTCTCGTTTTTTTTTCTTTTTCAAAATTGTTCCGTCTTTTACAGTCGATCAAATATTGCAGTCAAATCACCTTCTAGCTCATCTTTGTTTATTAAGCATTTGAAAGTATTGTTCAGCTGTAATTTTTTCTTTTCGATTTAGGCAATTCATTTTATAAAAAATACCAGAACCTAATTGACGAATATTAGCATCATTTAATAAGAAAAATAAATATTGTTGATTTAACCAAAATTGAAAATATTTTGACGTTAATTTGGTTTTAATAAATGCCATGCCTCCAGATTAACAAACGTTTCCAACGAAATTCATATCTCGGAGTTGCTATTGTTTCTCACTCTTAACAATTGGCCAACAATGTCGCGATCAATTGCTCCACGCTTGCAAACAATGTCGTCACCAATTGCATAATAGTCATTCCGTTGCAGGTTAATTGATGTTTGGCAGTGACCTTTAACCATTAACACTTTTATATTCTGAATTTTTATAATTTTTCCTTTCATTGTACCATAAACACTATCTTTATGCCAAATTTCAAGTTTTTAGGACTGCGGGAAATACCTCAGATTTTTGATGATCGGTCAGTGAGTCAATGTCTAAATAAAGAAAATTTGAGTTCTTGTATCTTATGAGCTAGAAAAGATAGAAACGTAATTTCATTTGCAACTTACGCTTCAGACCTCCTCGAGTTCGCTCTAGGCTTATTCGAGCTCCGACTTAGACTGCTGAATGATGAATGCAAGGCATTCGAAAAGCGTTTACAGGATTATCAGGTTGTCTTATTTCAATTTGTTTTTGGTTGTGGTAAAAGAGTCGTTTTTTTAGTCTTAAGGTTTACAATATTTTAAATGCTATTTTTAATGGACGACTGTGGGTTCCACTAATCTTACAACTTATTGGGATTACAACCCCTGTCTCCAAGAGAAACCCACAGACGATTAAATTTTTAGGCAAGGGGCGTACTCAATTGATCTTCTCGGGGGAACATAATGCTAAGTGCCAAAACGATGTTTTGAAATAGAGAACAAATAAATTTTTCATTAAGCTACAAATCTATTACCATATTGCCTTGTCCTGAGTCCTGTGAGTAAGTTAGAAACTAATACCTATCACATACCACTCTATTACACTAAACAAACGGGAAAGTCATTAGTTAGTTGTTTTTTTTAATATATATAATTGTAATCGGCTGTCAAACTCATGACTAAGCCGACCCCCTATAGACGAATCCACGACGGGGTATAAAGAAAAACAAAAGACCTAAAAAGAGGTAGTATTAAAAAGTTGTAGGCGCAAATCATGGAAGATTACTGTAATAAATTTGCACTAGATTATAAGCTGGATCGGTCTTAATTAATTAATTGAGCTGCTTGGGGAAACATAATGGTAAGCGCACTGCCATCAAACAAACAATATTTGATTATTGTAGAGGCACAGCATGGCTCAACATTCTCATCCATTTTACAGTATCATGGATTGATTGTTTTTATTCACAAGTGCAAGCAAATTATGCGAGATACTGGAGTGGCCCGGATTCAGTGCCATTTAGATTAAGAATTATTAGCTGCTGATTTGCATATTATTATTTTTATTATCATTGTTTGGGGAAGCCAAACTCGGATCAAGTCCGGAAGCCAATCCCAGAGGCGGACCCAAAAGAGGGCCAAGGGACTCAAATGCGAGGGAGGGAAAGTTATGCTCTCGTGGGAGTATTGATGTTTGGGTGTAGGAATTTCCTATTATTATTATTATTATTGTTATTATTATTATTATTATTATTATTACTAGCAGAGGACCCGGCGTTGCCCGGGATAATTACGCTTGTAGATAAACACACACACATACACATAGAAACACACACACTTTTCCCAATCATCTGAAAAGTGTACCTCCTTTGCCTCATCGAGAGAGACTGCCCTATCTATATCGTCTATTATATCCATTTCCTGTTCATTGTTAATAATTCTTGTTGGACTATCGCCCGGCACCACTGAAGTAGGCTGAGTTTGACGGACTCCATGGGAAGTTAGTTCTACACCTGCTGACACACTTTCCATAGCCCATCAACGGTTCTTGGTCGGCGACTTCCGAGCCGTCGTTTCCGGAGACCAAAACCACAGAAATCCATCGGTGATGCGTCAGGAGATTTTACAGGCACATGAGAGAAGGGAATAACTCGTATGCCCGTCTCCTGTTCCATCTTCCTGTAGTAAGCCACAGATGACTTGGTTGTATGGCTTGATGCCTTGTCCATGTGGATCCAAACTTTTGATTGCTCACCAGGATACAGACGTGGGATATCCTGCCGATATATGTGTTCCATTACATTACTCTGGAAATAAGCTGAACTAATTTTACGGTTTCCAGGAACTCGACGAATCGTGAGCAGTCCACGTGAGCAATATCCGGCAACCACCATGAAGCCCTTTGAAAACTTTTCCTTGCACCTTCGGACAAAATCGGACCTGGCCTTGCCCCCTCTTTCGCGATAGTAAATTGCCCTGGGTTTGTTGGTGTCATCGAGGTACACCCAAGCTTCATCCAAGGAGACAACCCACTTCCATCGGTCACCTGCAAGATGGTTTTCATACAGTTTTCTGGCGTTGGTGAATCGTTCCTGCACGTGCCTGGCCGACAGTCTGTGACCGCGCGCTTTATGACGTCGCTCCAGCCCAAGATTGTCATGAATTATTCTGGAGACTGTTGCCTGTGAAATACCTTTCCTTTGGGCTAGACTTTTCTGTGTGGGGGAATTTTCTTTCAGCACTTCAGACCGGATTTCTCGCACCACCTTATTTCACGTTCATTAGATGGTCGCAATTTGTTATTTTTGATTATTCGACCCACAGTAGCTTTGGATACCACAATACCATTTCGTTTGCATAATTCCACAATGCACGAAAGACTGAAGTTAGCATCGGAAAGGCCAAACCTATACCCTTCCCAAAAAGCTGTGATTTTGGAAGCCTTGTTTCAGCACGAAATGTCCCAAATAAGAGCAACAAGTGTATAGAAAGCTAATCCCCATGAATAGTGGACGAGTCATGCAAATCACATTCCGTCAAGGTCATACGCGGCGTTTAAAGTCGTCTCATTTTATCTGAATCAACCCTCCGTAAAAACTGAATCTCCGCGAAAAATGATATGAAATATTAAATTGAATATCCCAACTATTTTTTTCAGGATGGCAATGTCCCAACATTTATTTGACTTGAAGGTTTTTTTTATCAGTTTTTTCTTTACAATAATTTTTATTTAATGAAACCTCTAAAAATACTGGAGGATAAACAATGTTAAGATAATGTTTTAAAATTATTTATTTGTTCGTGTAATCATTTTGATAAATTTTAAAAAATAACAATGTTTCACAAACTAGTTTTACTTACAGCGTCCCAACTAATTTTGGTTTCGTTTGCATATACCATTTATATCAGAAAGTCCCGTCTAAATTTCCCCCCCCCCCCCCCCGGTAACTCCACCTCAGTGGGCCAATCAAAACCAATCTAAATTGTGAAATAGGAAATACCTATGATAAATTACATTCCGAATTTCAACTTTCTACGGCAAAAAATGTAAAAAAAAATGAAGAGGACAGGCGGATAGAGAGATATTATAAACAACAGCTTTGTTCTTTATAAATAAATAAATAAAACTAAAAAGATGGTAGTGCAGAATCATGGAAGAAGACTTGAAAGCTGGAGCAGTCTTAAGTAATTGAGTACGCACCTTACTTAAAAATATAATCGTCTGTGGGTTTTTTTTTTGGATACAGGTTTACGAATCCCAGTAAGTTGTAGAATTCGTAGAACCTAAAAATATAATTGTCCATTAAAAATATATTCTTTTGTTGTTTTTAACCCGTAAAATAGCCGGAAGTTTTCAAGGCATAATGCTGATAACGTTCTTGAAGTAAGCAGTACAATGCAGATTTGAGTTTGTCGCACATTTTCTGGTTGTTCGAAAGTGGTGTAGACATGATGTGCACAGCTTGTTCAAAGATGCAATTGGATTCAAATCCAGAAATTAAGCGGGCCAATGCAACAAGGAAGACTTGTTGACCTGTTCCTGGAATCATTTCATAGTGATGTGCCTCTTGCGGCAGAGAATTACACCATAGCATGCCCTATGATCATGATCAGATTGCGTATGCTTACGTGACATTGACCGTGACCGTACCAACAGATCAAGTGTACTGAGAAAAGATTTCCCGTACTAGAAGACTATTCCCGTAAAAATTTGCACATTATCATCATGCAGGAAGTTATATGGATTCGTGCTGTTTCCTGTTATAACGTAGTATACAATAGAAACTTTTATTCATCTGACCAAGCGATCTTTTTCCAGTCAACACTGGTATGGCAGGGCATATCAGCTGTTGTAAGCAGGTTGCTACAAAGTGTTTAGATCCAAACATTATAAAAACATAGTAAGATATAATGTAAAGCAAGAATTTAATTTTTAAAGCCAAATTTATACGTATATGATTAAATTGTTTAAAGAACTTATTAACTTAAGTAAATTCTTTGTCATTAACACATATCATTTTCACAATAATTTATTTTTATTTTATTTATTTATTTTTATTTTTTAAATTAATTAGATCCAATACGTCCATCCAGGGCCTGTATGGCCAGAGGCCGACGAGTTGGGTCCCTGGATGGACCTGGATTCACGACGGCTGTATGATGGTCGCAGCAGCCGGGGGGGAGGGGGGGGGGCCGAAGAGTGGCTATCACGGATGGTCGCCCATCAAGTGACGAGCCATGCCTGATGTAGCTTAACTTCGTAGAATGGAAGCCCACCAGGCCACGGCCTCCCCCAATAATAAAATAATAAATAATAACAATAATAATAAAATTTAGCAATAATAAATTTTAAAATAATTATCTTTCATCATCATATATCATTTTGTGGTGACGCTTCTACATCCAGAGGGCGCCATGGATCCAAATGACGTTCCATCTAATAACCATGGTTTTGGTATAGTTCACACAAGAAGCTTGGGGGCGTCACTGAAAAACAGTCACTTGCAACCTATAGAAGTCGTCTATCCTGTTTCTTTCAGCTATGGCTTGGCACTTGACTGACTACTGGGGCCCTATTCTCGAAATTTTCGTGTTGCAATCAATCTCACATAAACTATCTCACTTGTGAGATTTCAACTTACACGATTGCTATTGTGCAGTTCAAACTACTAAACGAATTCGACTGGTGAGAGGAAGTACGTCATACATACGCTGTGAAATGGCTCAAGAGCGACATTTTACTCATCAACGAAATGCCTAGAGCTTCCCAGCTAACAGCTGAAGAGGTTGCCAGAATATTCAGCTTAAAATCGCAGGGTGAATCTGTTCATGACACTTCCAATGCGTTAAACCGTTCTAAAAGCATTATTTACCGAGTTCTAGGAAGACCACGTGTGACAAGCTCTCGTGATGATAGACGGATTCTGAGAGTGGCTTCCACCCAGAATAGTCCATACGTAACATCACCGTTAGTTCACATTTGCATATATCAAAGAATACACTTGACAGACGTATTAAAGAAGCTGGTTACCTTATTCACAAGAAGATGAGACGTAAACTGCCACTCACAAAGCTTCACCAAAAGAAGAGGTCACAGTGGGCTCGTCAGTACATGTCATATGGTGATAAATGGCTAAGTGTGCTGTTCAGTGGTAAAAAGAAATGGAATCTGGATGGTCCTGACGGATACGCAAGCTAGTGGCATGATTTAAGAAAAGAGTCTCAAACATTTTGTTAGCAGACAACAAGGTGATGATATGGGCGGCCTTTTCATATAATGGTCAAGCGTCCTTAGCATTTTTAGATGGACGAGAAAACTCAGAAAAGTATATAGAGACACTACAAAGTCATTTGATTCCGTTTAGTGAAATTTTGGGAGGAAAGAATTTGATTTTTCAGCACGATAACGCATCCATCCATACATCGAATGCTACAAAAGACTTTCTAAACAGAAAAAATATATCTGTTCTTGACTGGCCACCGATGAGCCCTGGCCTGAATCCCATTGAGAACGTGTGGGGTATTTTATCTCGGGAAGTTTATGCCAATGGACGTCAATATTCGTCTATCAATGAACTCAAGACATCAATCGAGTATGCTTGGTACAATTTAGATCCTAAAACGTTACAAACTTTGATTCTTTCTATGGAAAATCGTGTATATGATGTTATACGAAACAACGGAAAATCGATATGCTTTTGAAAACCAAGTGTTTTCTTGTAAATTTGAGATTCCCATGCATTCTACAGTATATATTTTTGGCACAGTGGTCTTTTCATTTATTTGCTATAACAATACGCTAATGTAAGTTTATTGTCATTTCTGTTTTGGTTAAATACAAGTTGTATGGGTTTAATAATAAAGCTATTTGAACTCAGTCGTATTTCTTTTTGTTCCTTTGATACATACAATGTATTGATGTCTATAAACGTTTGAGACGGACTGTATAAGGGAAATTGCAAGATGATTACAACAATCATATGGTGTGATAGCTAATTTTTTATGTCTACATGAACAATACGGAGTAAAGAAAAGTACTAGTTGCCCATCAAAATTAACACCTGCTGCTAAACGCCTTATAGGAAGAGATGTTGCAAAAAATGGTACCCCTTTAAAAACAATAGCAACAAGACCTAACCTCCAAGTGAGTAAATCAACAATTAGAAGGGTGTTAGGTAACTGTTCCCACATTCAATATAAAAAAATGTTTTCCAAACTTAAAACGATATCATAAGGATAAACGTGTTCAATGGGCCAGGGACCGGATGGGATGGACTGATAAATGGAAAGAAATTATTTTCAGTGATGAAAAAAAATTTAATCTATCTAGATGCTCCAGATGGTTGGCAGTATACATGGTTTGATTTACGTTAAGAATCGGCCATGTATTCCAAGCGACAACTAGGAGGAGGATCAGTTATGGCATGGGCTAGTTTCAGCTTTCAAGGAAAGTCTGACATTGCATTCATTAATAAGCGAATGAATGCAATTGACTACCAAAACATGCTTGGTGATTATTTGCTACCATTTTTGGATAAATTGGAAGAAAATGTGGGGAATTCTTGCAAGGAAAATGTATGAGAATAAACACCTATATTCAAATACTACCGACTTGCAGCAAGCCATAAAGAAGAATTGGATGGAAATCACTATAGAAATGCATGAAAAACTTATTGCGTTAATGCCAAACAGAATATTTAAGATCATCAATATGCATGGCAAAAGGATAGGTTATTAACAAGATCAGAGAATTGTGATAAAAAAAATTTTTTTGTTCTGTTCATAAGATTATGGGACAGTTAAAAATTAGCTTCAATTCAAAAGTTAATATAATTCTTTTTTGCAATAAATATCTTCATTTAATAATGAGTAAATATATCTAACTCAATTTTTGTTTCTACAATTCCCCTATCCTTGTATAAATTACAATTACTTATGTTCATATCATTTGGGACGCACCTTATTACACATAAATCGCCCTGATTTTTCTGAATAAAGTTAACCTGTGTGTCTTTTTGAGTGCACTGTCGGGCGTAGTGATCTTTGTGTCCACAACGATAACAAGTGATTACCTTTTTCTTTTTGTTTTGCCGAATAACCTTTATAGCGTGCACCTCCATTGGTTCTTCTTTATCAGGCATTACCATCGGTCCTTCTTGAGCCAGGAACCAGGTTTCCCAATATTCTATTGCTTCTAGAACCACATAGTAATTTTTAAAGTATTTGGTAATCCCTCGATAAGCCACTTTAAAATTTTATCGAATTGTGAGGTCTGCTCTATTCTATGTAAAATCTTCTTGAATTGAGCCAAGTATCCATGCATATTATTATCTTTTAACTTGAGCTTCAATATATTTCTTCTAAGCGTAATTTGTGTATAGCCTTTTGAAAACGCTTTAATGAATTTAGTTTTAAAGTCCGCCCATATGACATTAGGAAAATTCCCTGCAAAATCCACCTACCAATCCAATGTCTCTCCTTTCAACGAGCCATGTATAACTTTCCCACAACTGACGTAAGGAATTCCTTTACAGTCTGCTATTAACTTGAATTATCTATTAAATAGGTCGACATCTTCAGTATCTTTACCCTGAAATGTAGGGAATTGTAAGCTTTCTAATGCTTTCTGTACCATTGTTATCGCCAAACTATTCAATCAGTTCAATTAGTGATGTCCTCACTCTAATCAAAGAAGTAATCATACTCCCTCTACAGAGTCACAGCACCGCAGCCTAAATACTAAAGATCTTTCAGAACTCTTTCATTAATAATCTAAGCATTTAAGCTAAATGTCGGCTCTACTGCAAAATACTTTTGTTGAGGCAATCGTACACTACCGCACTACCAGCACAATACGCAGTGGAAAACTCAGACGGTAAATGGCCTTCTATTGTCACGGTTCTGAACTACCAAGTGACATCCTCCCTCCGGTCACATGTTTATTTTCTCTGCGTAAGTGATAGCAGAGTAAAAGGGAGGACGTATTGATAAGTTTTAATAAATAAGTTTAACCTATCAACTTAATGCAAAATCGTATTCCAACGAGTAGTTTCCGAGTTACGCATTCAAAATCATGACAGTGCTCACATGCTAGTACTAACCAGCATGTTTTACGATGTTGAGTGCGTAACTCGGAAACTACTCGTTGGAATTAGATCAAACTTTAATGGTATACAGAGTTTTATGTACCCTGTTATTCCGCCAAAATTCATTATTCTAGGCGTTGTAGAACCTGAAGTATTAACTTGTTGGTCTTGGTGGCGGCATTTTTATTACTGTTTATATCTCAGTTAGCATTCAAATTCGGACCCACACTGTATTAAAAGAAAATGTTCATTCGGGTCACCTCTGTCATTGCTTACAGTTATACACACTTTTTCAGAATCACCCTGTATAAATAATGCTGGTAGTGTTAGTTGGAATATTAAATAAACATGACGTTAGTAATTGACAATAATTTGGATAAATAATAAATGTTCATAGACGACACGGGAACCAGTTTCAGGACACGATAAGAATGCACCGTCTTGGGACACTTCTTAAACTTTGTTCAAGTTCAAAGCCCTGTATGAGGAGGGTGGGGGCTCCATCCTGATAGGGATAGAGAAATACGTAATTAACTTGGATGTATTTATTCTGAGCCAGTCAAATACATTAGTTTGTTTCATTATAATTGAAGGGTTTAATCATTACGATTTATATTCAACATTGTATTTTACTTAGAATTTGTTTAATTATACTTAAAACTAGATAGTCATGATTGATTTAAAGAGCTACAGAAAATGGTAAGGCAAGGAAAGTAGAGGAAGGGTCGGAATAATAGCATGAATTACAATTTTTGCAGGAGGAGTCAAATAAAAAAATCCTGAAACTGGTGCGTGATAAGCCCCTATGAAATATACAAATACTACAAGGAGATTAAAAAGTTTACTGGCCAAGCATGTTAAATAACTTATAAGATTATGGCATAAGCTATATCTATCAGATGTCAAAATTATAAAATTGAACAGCCCCATTTCAGAAAGGATTGATAGGAAAATCTGGCAATAATTGAGATTCATTATGGAAATAAATATAGCGTGATGTTCTGGATGTATAACATTGTATCCTGAGACCACTGCAATTCTGGGTCAGTAGGTAGGATTTTAATTAATAACAACATTAAATTTCTACCTGGTGAAAATATAAGGGACTGAAGGCAAACTTCACGTTAGAAATTATGAAAAGACTGCGCTGAGCCTGGCATTGCTCAAAGATTCAGTGCTGCTTAAAATCCAACCGCTAACAGATTAGTCTAAATGATGAATCTAACCTGTACAGATTGTTAATAATTTATCCCACACTTTTGGTTTGTCCTCACACATCATTTTATGTTCAGTTCATTTTGCTATCAGAAACTATGTTAATGAAATAATGGTGATCCCCCTTTTTTTTTCTCTTTCATTTCTTTACATACAGTTCCTCTGCGGTATGAGAAGAAGGACATAATGCCGATTGTGATAATCAGTCACTGACTACAAGTCTTGATTAGTTTGTACATTAATAAAAGCACGTGAAGTGGCTGGAATACAAGGGGGCCGCTTCTACAGATTATGGACTTGGAGAAGATAATCAGGGAAAAAAATAAATGAACTTTGATGTGAGCTAGCATGTGTGGCTGCTCAGGCATTAAGAGGATATTGTCTTACAGATATTTAAAGCCGTTTAGGATAGAAGGCAAACTATTCTTAAGAAATATCGTCAGGTGCATAATCAATCAATCTGAGCAAAAGCACCAGAAGCACCATTCGGGTCCAGCAGTGGAGAAGAAGAATCAGTCAGAGAAGAGGAAAGTGAAGACCAACAACCAATGATCAAGGCTTGGTTTACTAGAAATATCACTAAGCCGCAACAACAAGGGAACAATCTTTATCAAAACTCCATCACATATCCTAGATCTTGCAGAAGTGCAGTGGGATGGAACAGCTGTTCCACATATACACTACATGATCAAAGGAGTTGGGACACCTGTTGCTCTACCGTAAAGCCGCAAAAAGCTTTAATCAGTTGTGTGTAGGACCACCCCGAGCTGCTATCACTGCCTCCACCCTACATGGCATGCTGTCCACAAGTTTACGGTATGTGTCCACATGTATTGACCTCCATTCCTCCAGAAGTGTCGTGGTCAGTTCCTGGACAGATGTAGGGCGAACCATCCTGGATCTCACACGTCGTTCCAATTCGTCCCAAAGATGTTCGATGGGGTTGAGATCAGGACTCTGGGCGGGCCAATCCAGTTCTTCAACCCGCATCTCGTCAAACCAGTCGGAAATGGATCTTGCTCTGTGGCAAGGCGCATTGTCGTGCTGGAAGAGGAACGGCCCGTCACCGAAGTGTTCCAACAGCGCTGGAAGTGCCCCGTTTTCCAGAATGGTCCTGTAGCCATCAGCATTGAGGTTTCCGTCCACCTTGATGAGCGGACCCAGTCCAGTCCAGGAGAAACACCCCAGGTGTTCACAGGGGTGTCCCAACTCTTTTGATCTTGTAGTGTAGGGTGGCTACGAGTTGATGTGAAGGCCAAAACTAAACTACTACACCTTGCTCCATGAAGAATGGAAGAAATGGAAGACAGTGAAGGTGATCATTCAAAATGCAGTTTGATGATGGGATGTTATAAAACCCCATGAGTACTGAGATAAAATAGTCAGTCAGTGTGCGTTTTTATTTATTAATACATGGAGGCTAGAAGGAATTCCCCTAAGACTCTATCCACGATGGTGTAATAAAGATTGAATATTTTTGCTCATTGCTAAGTATAATATGTAATCCTAATGATATTATAAACACATGATCAAACGAGATGACGATTGATGTGGTTAAAACCACACTCGGGCCCAAGGAGACTGATAACTTTAGTGAACAGTATACAAATACTCTGAGCAGTTTTGGCCAGACAATGCCAAAGGGAATTGGGAAAAGTACCGAGCGCAGAGGTCCATCCCTCTACCACTTCGTCGAACGAAGATGGCTGCTCTGACAAAAACTGTTTTGTTTACATTTTTCAACACTGTGATAAACCATCCTTTTTTTAAACAGAGGGACGTTTCTAATCCATTGTGTTGTCACACATGAATATTTCATTTTTTATTAATCATGAAATATATATCTGATTTGGGTAAAAATTGAAATTTTATGTGTTTTGCATGTCTACAGATTTAAACTTTTGTAAATGCTTATACATAAAAATATATTTTTATAATATTGTGGCTGTAACGTTTTTTTTTTCCTTGCTGTTTGACATTTGTGGGGATGTTATAACACCTGATAAACTTGTATCCTTGTGACTGAAACGAAATCTTATAAACTGACTGTTGTTCAGTTTTAAGTGCATTTAAACCATTTACTGTTTGATTAATGTGCTTTTTCAACTTATTCACTGCTAATTCTGTTCATATGACTCACGTAACTTTATCATTAACCTTTTTTCTATATTTCGTTTTTTATAAATGAATTCTATATACTTGATTAAAATTTTGTACTCTTGCTTTTTTAAATATAGTGGAAATATCACAAGATAAGGAAAGATGGGAATGCTTGTGACTGTTTATACCTGGATAGGGTTTAACAAAAAAATTTTTAAACGCGAATATTTGCTCTTCAACAAAAAATAGACTTAGATTTTTTTTTATTTGCTCTTTGTCTTCTTAAAAATAGACTTTACATTAGCGAATAAACCTGTAAGAATCAGAGATTGAGAGAGAACTTTGAGATCTAGCTATGATGCACAAGCTTAGGGAAAGAACTGTCTTAGAGAACAACACATAAATTATATTTTGACAGAGCTATAATAATTAACAAGACTATCCTCATAACACATCAGACATCATACACGTAGATAAATAGGATAAAATGACCTACATTGTATCTATCGTTCTTTCTGCTTTATATCCCACATTCACTACACAAAATCCTGATAAAAATACCCATACGTATACTAATTCTTACAGAGAGACATAATCTTGCAGTTGTCACATAACAAGGAAATCGCTGCCAACCCATACATTACGGAGAGTTGATTCAGATAAAATGAGACGACTTTAAACGCCGGGCATGACCTTGACGGAATGTAATTTGCATAACTCGTCCATTATTCGTGGGGATTAGCTTTGTATACACTTGTTGCTGTTATTTGGGACATTTCGTGCTGAAACATGGCTTCCAAAATCACAGCTTTTTGGGAAGGGTATATGTTTGGCCTTTCCGACGCTAACTTCAGTCTTTCGTGCATTGTGGAATTATGCAAACGAAATGGTATTGTGGTATCCAAAGCTACTGTGGGTCGAATAATCAAAAAGAACAAATTGCGACCATCTAATGAATGTGGACGAGCAGAGAAGCAGACCAGAAACAAGCCCCAGCCAACACGCCCAGCTCAGGTGGTGCGAGAAATCCGGTCTGAAGTGCTGAAAGAAAATCCCCCCACACAGAGAAGTCTAGCCCAAAGGAAAGGTATTTCACAGGCAACAGTCTCCAGAATAATTTATGACAATCTTGGGCTGGAGCGACGTCATAAAGCGCGCGGTCACACAACTGAGTGACTGAACACAACTGAACATTGCCAAGTTATATGTGGCTTACTACGGGAAGATGGAACAGGAGACGGGCATACGAGTTATTCCCTTCTCTCATGTGCCTGTAAAAACTCCTGACGCATCACCGATGGATTTCTGTGGTTTTGGTCTCCTGAAACGACGGCTCGGAAGTCGCCGACCAAGAACCGTTGATGGGCTATGGAAAGTGTGTCAGCAGGTTAGGAACGAACTTCCCATGGAGTCCCTCAACCTCAGCCTACTTCAGTGGAAATTACGGTGCCGGACGATAGTCCAACAACGTGGTTCTCACATCGAACACAACCGATGGTGGCGCCATGTTATTACACCATCGTAACAGAACTGCAAAGTCGTCTCATTTTATCTGAATCAACCCTCTGTATTACTTTCACCAACAATAAATTTTCTCTTCCCCTTGGGATTGCCTTCTCTTGGATCCCCTTCTGGGACTTGGCTTCCATTTTTGACCCGAGTTTGGATTTCCAAACAATAATATTTAATCTGGAAAAATGCTAGTAAAATATGCTTTTGTGGTCACCCAAAACAAGAAAGTGAAAGCAGCTATAAATTTTAATACGCCAAAGAGATTCATTATTAACTTAGCTGTCATAACTGTAATATTGTTTCGCATAATATTTATAATATTATGTTTAGGGGTGTTTAGGGATATAAGGATTGAGATTTCGACATTTTGCAGTAGGAATTTTATGTTCATTTTGACCCTCAGAACAGCGCTAGCTACTTTTGATTCACCATTTCAGAATCATCCTGTATATTTTTAATTGAAATTATATTTAAAATACTTTTATGTGTCAATCTCCCTTCCCCCAAATTTTATCCTGACATGTATTAATATTTATGTACATTAAAATATACTTCGTATATATGTAAAAATTATTTGGACCTCTCTCTTCCTACAATACAAGTGAAATACAAGTAATAAAAATTTAATTTGAAGTTGATCTAACCTCCCTAAAGTAGGTATGTAAATTAAGCGTAAATGAATTCAAATGACTGCTTTTAATAAAAGTGATCCAAACGTTCTTATATTTAACTTTCAAACAATATTAACCACATACCTTAACTTTGTTTCGGATTGGGTATATGCAGGTATTTATTAAAATATCCCTAATATATTCCTGTTATATGGTAATCGCATGACACCATCATTTTCTTTTTTCGGTAACTTTTAAAATGTCTGCATTCAAGTAAATTTGCAAACAATACAGATTGGGGGTGCGTGCGTGTAAAAATTCTATTACCTCTATTTTTAAAACACCAAAACATTGAGTTATTTTATAAAGTACATGAAGATAAGTTTTTCGAAGTCTATTTTATTTTTATGTTATGATCGACATTAAAGAGGGGTCGTTTAGTGATATTCCTCCGATGTAATTAATAGTTTTTCAGAATAAGAAAATAAGTAAAATAAGAAAACAGATAATTCATACATATTTTTTTTTACTGAATTCAAAGATAATAATTTGTGGGATTAAATTTATTAAATTTTAACAGGGCATAAATATTTTCCAATGAATTTATATAAGTTAGTAAAAGGAGGAAACACCAAAGAGTAATATAGTGCAGCCTTATTTCGTGTTTATCTCAAATGAGAAATAACGCTTCCCGTTTTAATGTTAGCCGAGGATAGGCAATATATTTATATTATAAATAATTAAAAAAGAAATTCTAGAAAAATCTAAAATCGTGCATGTGTGACGTGTATCGTTATAGGCCAATCAAATTGTAGCTGATGGAGTTGGCTTTTTGGCGACCTAAAACTCTAAAATGAAATTTCGTTTTATCGATATATTTATTAATTTATTCGTGCAGCCTATTTCAGGGCAAAATGCGATTTTTCTTTTGATTTCGATTCTAAGAAAAGCTTTTATTACTCGTCTCTAAGCACACAAACGCTACCTAACGCAGCGGGCACCGTAGCCTACAAATGACGTCACGCGACTTCCGCTCGTATTTGACAGAGAATCACATCACAAGTCACTCCTATTCGTTTCTACCCACGAGTTTACACGAACCTGTTAGCTTCACGATTAACTAATTCACAGATAGCTTCATAAAATCAACGTAGGATATGTCACTAGGTAGAAGTATTGGAAGATTTCGTACACTTCTTACAGTCCTTTTGATGATATCCAAACAGTTATCAGCATTTGAATGTAAGCGCATTTCATTCATTTAGAGGAATTTTAGGATTATATTAATTTAAGCATTTTTTATTTTTGATCTACAAATTGCATAACAGAATAGACAGGAAAATATCCCTTTCTTACTTTCCCCGTCAACCTGGTAACAATCGTACTGTAAATGTAGTTTATCCCTTAAAAACAACAAATAATTTGATTTCCTTCATAAATGTATTAAGAAAGTCACTTTAAAAAAATAGCAAAATAGCCGTGTCGTCGAGCACGGATTGCCGACTTCAACGTAGTCGAGCACGGGGTGCCGACTTCAACGTAGCTGTTCCCAGATCGTCTTCCCGCCTCTTTTATGAGATTCTTTTTTTCGTGAAAATTTCTTAGTACATGTGTAAGGTAGATATTAAAAGCGAAAGGGTTGATAAAAAGGACCCTGGAAAAGCAGGGTGTAAAACGTTCAATTAAAATTCAAGTTTTAATAAATTAAATGAAAGAATAAACCTAAAGGACAACTCCGCGTATGATCGAAGTAAAACTCAAGAAAATAACGAAAGTAATTGATTACTCTCAATCGAAATGTGAATCAACTTTTTTTGATGTAAGCTGTGAGGGAAAAAGAAAAACAAGAACGCTTTCCTGTGGTAAACTATAATGAACATTGAACGTGGTAGTATTTTCTAATTTTTGCATACGAAATGGGCAATTAAACTTGTAGCACAGAATCAGATGTTGATATTACTTTTTAAGAAAATTATTCGTGTATTCAAGTTTATTACTTAGAATCTTAGCGACGCGATCCATCTTCACAGGAAAAAAAACTGCACAAGGGCCTCAA
>JAHWFO010090545.1:23154-53413 GCA_023313115.1 Rhysida immarginata | reverse complement strand
ATTAATATTTATTATTTTTTAATAAACAAATAACTGGATAAACAAAGTGTTTTGTCTCTACTGTTATATAATATACAGTTTAAATAAGCTTAAGCAGCAATTACCGATATTGTCGATTAATTTAAACTTCATAAAACTAAGTTCTCATTGCTATTGCTCCCATCAGTCTTAGAGCAATGGCGTTATTGTTCAGTCACGTGATCAACTAAATCGAAGCTCATCGTCGAATCCTACCTTTCTCTGCGAGGAGATTTAATCCAATCATAGCAAATCTTTACAAAATCCCATGTGCTTCTTCAACACGTGCATACTGGCAATATTTACTTGAGAATAGTATTTTAGATTCTATTTTTATAATGTTTTCTTTTCTTTTTTTAAAATGTATATTCAAATAGTGTTAGTTTAGAATAGAAGGAAAAATAAATAGATCGTCGTAGTTACGATGCAAATTTTAAATTAATGTTTATTAGGTAGCGGAAGAATGGAGCTACTTATTATTTTCACAATTTCTGTCTGTCTGTCCGTCCCCTTCATAATTTCCGCATTTTTCGAGGTAGAAGGTTGAAATTTGGAATGTAGCTTATTATGGGCATGTGCACCTTCACTATTTAGTTTGGTTTTGATTGGCCTACTGGGGTCAGTTTCGGGGGCGGAAATTAGAGGGGACGAAAAGGTCTACGCGTATTTATGCATATTAAAGAGTGAAATGGGGTATGCAGATTCTTCTAAGCAAGATCAACATCACTGTAAAGTTTGGGCCAAATTGCCCCAATAGGGTCGGAATTGAATGGGTGGCAATCGCTTGGTCATTAGAACTTTATATAGGGTGTGATATATCATTCCATCGAAAATGATGAGAAAGGAAAGAAGATAGGGTTCTTTTATATTTTCTAAGTACAAGGCTCGAGAAAATCAATTTTTGATTAAAAAAATGGGGGGGGGGGGGGGTTAAAAAATGCAAATGAAGGAATAAAATAGATGAACTCAGGGCTTCCGCTACTTTCCTATACCTTCCTCGGGAGGCTTAATTTCTTGTTAAACATGTCGAACAGTCAAACAATTGTGAAGCTGCAGGAGTGTTGTGGAGAAAATCTAAAAAGCAACTTAATGAGTGCCTTTCGACAAGAAACAATCACGACAGGAACTCGATGTTGAAAATAAATTAGTGGAATTCATCAGAAACGAAAGAGAAGAAAGAGAAATCGTAAGATTAAAACTCTGGAAATAACTACAAGTTTTAACGTACCAAGTTTCAAATGTTTTCAAATCCAGTATTGGATGGGTAACTAAGATGAGACGTAATGTTTTCAAATCCTTGGCACAAGCGGTACCCTTTAAATACCAAGAAAACCACCAAGTTTTCAACAACATGTGAATTATTTAAGACAAAGGCATAACTACTTGTTATGCCAGATGGGAAATTCAGATGAAACTCCTGTATTTTTTGATATGCCTGTTAATTCAAAGATAATATAATATGCTGAAGATATACTTCAAACAAATGTATTTTCTCTCTTTGTATTCATGCCTGTTAATATGAAGTAACAGACAAAAGTGGAAAATCTGTGCCAATCAAAACTAAGGCAATGAAAAGCTTAAGATTATTGTCATGCTTGCAGTTTTGGTGGACGAAATTAAATTACCTCCGTATGTCATCCTAAAAGAAAAAGAAAGCCAAAGGAATCATTACAACGATGCACTCATGGTAGACTGGATCAAATCAATATGGTGTAAACGTCCAGGAGCATTAATTAATAAATTCTTCACAGACAAACATTGCATTTGATTTAAGTTATTCGACCTTTTTCTTTTTCCATTACGTTTTTGAATCTTATTGGAACTGCTTGGCAACTCTTCATCATAACAGCTGTCAGGGTCTTCATCAGAGTCAGTTAAGCCAAAATCAGAAAGATCTCCTCTCTCAGGCATTGCACAAAAAGAAAACTTTGTGAAACAACCCCGAAAATCGATTTTTTTTTTTCAGTTTTCGCACCCATAAAATTCGAATATTGAAAATCGGGAAACTACTTTTTTTGGCACGGTAACCTTCCTGCAAAATTTATAAGATCTGCGTTTATTGAGGGTGGAGCCAGACGACCGAACGTGCAACTTCTTTCTGCCCCCCTGGGGAGGCAGGGGGTTTGAATTTCAAAAAACCCCGTCTTAGCACGTCCCTACGCTATCCGTCTATGACCCCACCGAGTTTCGACTCGGTGGCCCCAGTAAATTTTACTGTGCGATGATGAGTCAGTGAGTCAGTCAGTGGGTGTCCTCTTTTATAGATAGAAAACAAACGTTTTGGCTCATAAACGGAATGGCTGTATCATTATAATGCAAATAAAACCATTCAAATTACTGACAATTTTGATTAACAAAATACTCTTATTATATTTGTATGACAAATGTCAGCATATTTTCAGTTGTTCTCTACTAATTTGCTGTTAAAATGGTTTCATTTGGAAATAACCCATTTGTTGATTTACAATAAAAGCACCTGGCTCTTATCTTTCTGACTCTCACCTTATCCAACTCGTCGCCTTTGCCAACTGGGCCACCACAGATATGAGACAGCAAGGTCGTCTCCAAGTGTCGTAATAACTACTAAGTGATCAACGTGGCGGCCCAATAATAGGGCAGGAACCCGGCTTGCAGTTCAGAAATTCCTCCTTTCCAACTATCAGAAAGCAAATAGAAATTCATATATGAAATGAATAAAGGCCTTACAGTACAACATTTTGTCGAAAATCATCTGACTAGTCTCGGCATGTAATCCCGTTTAGGTTACCCGTTTGAAATGTAATGCCACCTAGCATGACTTATGGACTGTTTCCTATTTATATCAGCCAATCAGATTCGGTTGGCCTCCATACCAATTTAATACTTACTGCATTATTTAGTTATTTTGTATCGTTCACCGTATCGCTATTTAAGGGCTGCTAGCCGCCCTTTTCCTTGTACTTGAAGAAGGTGGGATTAAATGCCGAAACTAGTCGGATGATTGTCGACAAAATATTGTACTGTAAGGCCTCTCTTTTTATCGTTTATAAGCTCAACAACCTCAGAGAACAACAGCCTCATAAATTCATATATCTTCAACACGATACATGATTATGTTATTAGGTTCAAAGGTTATTAAATATTGTGGTATAAATCTTTTATGGATAACTTATATACAGTGGTTTTCATAATGATAACGTCACCTTTTAATGAATAGTTTTTGAAATGTACGATGAATGAACAATATAGTATCTGATCATAATTTATTTAGAAGGTAAAACAAATGTTACTTGTGAAATTTTATAGCAGTTTAATGCATATTTAGCTCTAGGAAAGGAAAAAAGTGATTCACTGCCTTTTCATAAGTATAACGTCACCTTAAGATTAACACCTACGTACACCAAATTGACATCCTAGGGTTTGCTTCAGTACGTGGTAACATTACCATTTTTATTTATAACTTGATACAATCTACCATTTGTACCGACATTGAATTAAGAAGACTTTGTAAGAATACAAGACTGATTTTATTCCATGCAGTTTCAGCTCACTAATGTTTTCATACTGTCGACCATCTGTGTAAACCTGATGTGTGAGCCATCCCCAGACGTTCTCTACTGGGTTTAAATCAGTTGAGCAGGCAGGCCACTCCATAACATTAACCTTATTGTCATGAAACCACTGACGGGTACTGCGGCTTGAATGGATCGATGCGTTGTCTTGCTGGTACATCAGTGGAATTCGCCTAAACCTTTTTAAACAGGGGATAAGATGACTTCTAAGTATACTCTGGTACTCTGTGCTGTTCATTTTTGTTGATGGAAAAGCCAGCGTGAGCGTTCCCAACGAACTGAATGCACCCCACCCCAAGCTTCCATCTCCAAAGTTCCGTTTAGAAAAGACGCGCTCTTCCTTGCGTAAGTCTCGCCAATAACAATTGAAAACCATCGGGCCCATCAAGATTGAATTTATTTTCATCGCTGAAAATAACCTGTACAATATAAAAACAATTTGTATACTTGTAGGCACGATCATTACAGTTGACTGATCGAAAAATTTTCCGTATTCCAATCTTTGTTCATATTTTCACCTACAAATTTTAATCGAGCTCTTTTATGATGCTCTCTCAGACGAGGGGCCGGTTTCAGCTTGGCATGTACAGTCGGGTGCATAAAGGTTTTGACCTAAGTCAAAATTGTTCGGCTTCCTTACAATACTTCAATCCAATAAGGTTACTTTTTCCAGGTATCTAGTCGAGTACGCTTACTATGGAACGATTCCATTAAGTTGTTGCTTAGCTTTGGGGTAAGGCAAGTTTTACGTCACGTGCTCAACTAAGTTGACAAAAAGATTATTTTGGCTGTTCTCATGAGAATTTTTGTTTTATTAATAATAAACTAATCTATTTGGTTAATAGTGTAACATAAATGATGCACAGTATCGACATAATTATATGCGTGATTCAAGAGATAAGCTGATGCAGCGCTCGTTATTGTGTGATGCGGAAGTGATTTACAGGTCTAAGTGAGCCGCCCAGGTGGCGAAGTGGCTAACACGCTGACTTCTTAGCCTCTGGGTCGTGGGTTCGAGTCCCACCACGGGCATGGTTGTTTGTGTTTGTCCGCTTATATTGATGATCCTGTGTACAAAGGCGTATTTATCTATATCTCGTGTGCATATTTAAGTAATAAAATTGCAACTTTCTGTATACATTCGTTATTTGTAATTTACATCAGCTAGCCTCCATCCTACAGGAGGTGCGGGCTGCGAAAGGAAGGAAGGAAGGTCTAAGTGGAAGCTATTTTCTTTTGACTGCTTGAAAGGTTACAAGTCTCATTTTTTGTATATTTTGTATATATAAAATAATCAACGACAATTATGCCAAAACCATCCGAAATTTTTTTTAAATTTATTATATAACTAGATGGATTCCGTCAAAATTTGACGAAGAACAACCCATCTTATTATTAATCCCCATCTCTTTAATTAAAAAATAATAAAATAAAAAATTGTCAGAGTTTAAATATCCTATTATGAACAAAGAATAAGAAATGAGTTAATATATAAAATCAAAATAGCTTTAAACTAAATTTCTCTGAAAGTATTAAAACTGAGACAAAGTGTCAGCGGATAAAGAGATCAGTTTTTAAAGCCCTTTCTAACGATATAACATTTTCAGTAGTCACAAGGAAACGTCAAAAAATGATCAAGGCAGGATTTTCTTTCTGCAAATCTTTGGTTTATTTAATTTAAAACAATGATTGAATATTGTCTCATTACAACAATCCCTGGCTTCTGATGGATTGTCGTAACTTTCTTTGTTGGCTTCAGATGCCCATGCGCAGAAGTGCCAATTTTACTCTTACAAAAAATGCTTTGCGTTTTAATATATAGGAGTATATAATTTAATAGTAGAATATATTACATGGTTTGAACAAAGGAGGATTTTTGTAAAAGCGACGGTGATATGAATTAGTGTATATTTTATTAAAAACTAAAATATAGAATAAAGCATGCCATGATACAATTAACATGAAAAGTTTTTAAACCCTCAAACAGATCAAATTGCACATTTTGATGAAATAAATTTAATCTGTTTATGGTGTTCTTTACATACACCGTTTAAAACTTAAACGAAGTCAAAAACGCGATAATGAACAAAAAAAAAAAAAAAAGAATGTCTATCCATATCAGATTCGAAGTCTGCTATTCGAGGCAGTAGGCAGAGACTTTAACGATACTGTTATCAGCCGCTATCGCTTATTATTGTCAGGAGAGCCCGTGACATGCTCATCCCAGGCGTATACCTGCTACCCTATTTTCATTAAGAAGGGACAGGTCCATTCTAATCTGCCATGACTCTCAGTACAAGTACCTGATTTTGCAACCGATCAACATCCGCTAAGCTCAGCCCCTACGGAGCAGGTAAAAACCTTTTTGCACCCGACTGTACAACAATATTAGCACTGTCGTTTAAGGTTCTCCAGACTGTCGAAGTTGAAACATCTAGGTTAAGCTCTTTCCTGATGCTACAACTTTTTGTAGAATTAGATGCTGATGGAATGATCAACCATTTGCTTCGTTCAGAGAGTTTTGATGGACATCCAGTTCGTTTCGCAGTCCATATTCAGTAGGGTTCTTCAGGTAATTTTGAACAACTCTGTGATCGTCCAAGCTCACGTGCTATCGCTCTTATTCCTTTTCCAGTCTTTCTGAAAGGTTTCAATTTGCCTTTTTTCTCGCTCGGAGAGTTGCTTTCCTCGTGGCATTGTGAAATAATTATGGTCATATGTCATTTGCGATAATTTATACCCAAAATCATGTAAAAACTTTGGTGACGTTATAATTATGCAAAAGATACAAAGTGATGTTTTGCTTATCAATCACTAAATATGGAATCAAATGTCACAGTATTTCGTAAATAATACCGTCTCTATCCTACAATAATGGAATGACCAAATACCAGTCCAGTTCATTTACTGGACTATCAATATCCCACAATTTTGAGGTGACGTTATAATTAAGAAACGCACTTTAGTAGCATGTGATTGGTTACAATTTGGGATATCTTGTAAACGTTGAAACTAGTTGGAAAATTGTCTTATTTTTTGTGCTCTGTATTAGAAAGTCTCTATTAATTTCATTAAGAAGGATAGGGCAAAAAAGAATTCATCTATTTTTAAATTTTCTCTGATTTAAATAATACTTCAAGAACTAGAATATTTGCTGATGATGTAACAGCTGATGATAATGAAATGTAAAATAAAATTACAAATTAATTAACTCAGCCGAGTCGTATGATAATTTAATATGGAGTTGTTAGATGGAGTAAAACGGTATTCACTTCAACCCCTTCAAATTTTTCTTATTCATCACATTTTCTTCATTTATGACTTTATGACACGATTAGCATTTCTAACACTTTCAGTTAACCGAAAGCACTCAAAAGGGTGGATTTACAGTTTCGTGCACACATTTGGCAAACTTTCATGATTTTCACCGAAAGTCACCCAAATGGGTGGATTTACAGTTTCGTGCACACTTTTGGCAAACGTTCATGATTTTCACTCACAGTGAGCAATGCTCATCATTTCTTGGTTAAGCAAACGTTCCTGAACATTTCATGCTCCGCAACCAACAAAAAATGAATATTGCCCCGCATCAGAGTCAAATCACGGTATTAAATATTTGCATCAACATTACTACAAAATTCTGAAATCGAATCGCATTTTAAATGAAACTTGTAGCATCAGTTATGGATAATGGATAATGAATTTGAAAGGGGTGGTTGTCTTAGAACCAAGCACTGCGACCTCAGGTCTATTGTACTATCCCCAATGACGATGAGAGAACTATTATGAACGGAAACACAAACATCCATGCCCTGGGCGGGATTCGAACCCGCGACTCGCTGGTATCGAGAGCGGAAAGACCTGTGCCTTAACCCTCTCGGCCACCGAGCCGGCTAGCATCAGTTATAACGAATAGAATAAGTAAGTGTGATTACTTGCGTAGTTTCTGGCGCATCCGCAAGATGTCACTGCGTGCGTTTTCGACCAGGTGCGAGTCGCTGGTTTTTAGTACTCGCTTACAAGGAAAAAGATGAAAGGTTAACAGTAGTTTTAAAAATTAATTTTCAAACACGATTTTTTTTATTCTTACTATTTCTTTACTGTTTCTTAAAGGAAAACTCATGGAAAAATTCGACTTTATTTTATTTTGCATCCAGGGTAATAAAATATATATCATTTAAAAATTTTCGATTTATCCTAATATTTTATTAAAAAAAACGCCTCGATAGATTGAAAATTGGCCCTCTCGTCCCCTCGGGAGAATCAGCGGAGCAAGAAGTGATTTCCTGCCGCGAACCACTTTCGATTCTACATAACGTAAGAGTTTGCTTGCCTTTCTTCTATCGGAATGCCTTTAAATTGTTCTCTGTTTGGATGTGTAAATAAGGAATCCGATAGAAACTTCACGTTTCATAGATTTTTACAATCAGAGTCGATTAAAAAGCAGTGGATTACCTTTTGCCAGCGAAGGCCTTGTATCCATATGCGAGCATAGTGTGCTCAGTTCACTTTGCTTTTTCTATAATTCTGCCGTTTTAAATTCATTGAAACTCGAACCTGTTCCACAATAAACGGGCTTAATTCTGATGATCTTCAAGAACAACGACGGCGACAGTCAAGACATTTGCTAACCGCCGAAGGAATGAAGTAAAACATAACGAGTAATTTTACGTGCACGATTAAATATAACGAGTAATTTTTTTAAACTTAACAAACGATATATAAAATTCACTAATAACACATTATAACACGCTCATCACTTATAAATAGTGAAACAATAAAATATACGATAGAAACTTAACACGAAACGTGAAATTCCCATTTGCAGTAAGCAAAAAAACGCTACGAATTTGATCGAAAACGACAGCAGCGCTTTTATTTCGCACAGCCGCCGCTCGCCTGATTTTTAGCATTGGTTTCTACGAGAGTATCACACTTACTTATTCTATTCGCTATGCATCAGTTATAATCAATAGCAGCAGTAATTTTAATTATACATTTTATACATTCACAGTTGCATCAGTTCTGCTTCCTAATGGTCAGAATGACTGAAGGACCTGCATACTGTCGACACTGAAATGTTACAACATATATGACAGAAGTTAAGCAATAGGATTAACAGATATCGTGCTATAACATGAATCAACTGAAGTGTATATGATGCAAATAAAGACACCAAAGGGCAGTTTAAAATAAACGAAAGTTATTTATATACCAAAAAAACTGGTAAAAATATGAAAATCTGAATTAAAGAAAACTGTTGGAATGTTCTAAATTAAAGTAACCAGTAAAATCTGGAATAAGCAGTCCCTTGAAATCGTCTTTCTAACTGTCTCCTGGAATAGATGATCACGGGATATACACAGCCCCTCCCAAGGTTTAAGCAAAGCAAGAACACCTACCTTAGTAGAAGTGAAGGTTTGGAATTTCTCCTTTCAGAAAACTAATTCATTACTTAATGCTGATGAATAAGATCAACACACACAAGCACAAAACACTACGTGGCACCAGTTAATACATAAATATTAAACTTAATATTAAACACTTTATCCAATATGACCACAGTAAATATCCACCGTGCTGGGTCGAGAATGAAAGGATAACATTTCACTACGCCTGAATTAATCAATGAAAGTTTCAACATGTCTTGCTGTGGGCCGTTTACCAACGATCACTTGTATGGGCAGTCGCAGTGGTACTTGTGTTTTCTTGATAAGCAGAATTTGTGATGACATTGATGATCTGGGTTGCCTGGTCTCTGCTGTCATCTTTTGATGATCGCTGAGATTGTAAGGGTTGTACGATTGTGCCTGCGTATCTGCAAATGGCTTTCCGTGTACCTGCTCGTCTATCGATGGCTTCCTCTGCATCAGTCGCCTATTGGTAGCTTGTTGATGAACTCTATCAGACCAAATTTGTATATACAGTAAGTTTTTTTTTTACAATAGATTGCATTACGTTTGTTTAATGTGCTTATAATGGCGTACAGAAGTGAAGTTTCTAAATTTAGTGTATAGTCAAACCTCGGACATTCGCGAGATTAGATTCCAGAAACCGTCGCGAATGAGAAGGTTTCGCGGATGTTTGGTAGATTAACTAAAAATGGTAATATATGCTTATTTCTATAGTTGAAACCCTAAATATGACTTCAGTCATGCTCCCAGACACTTTAATTTCATTTCAAAGTTAGCTTAATATATTACCTTAAAAAAAAAACCCAAAAAACAAGATGTTAGATGTTAGCATCGATTTACTCTGTATGTCTTGAAGTTTCCCCAAACACACAGTAGAATCTTCATTAACTAAAATTTTCTTACCAATTTTACACTTAAAAGCTTGAAAACTTATAAATTATTATGAAAATTAAACATAAACACTTCTATATGGTTTTTCGAGGATGTGCGAAAAAATCGTGGATGCAAACAAGTTCAGTTCCAATGAAATTTTCGCAGATCTGTGAATTCGCGAATCACGAAGTGCGAATGTCCGAGGCCTGATTGTAACAGAGACTCAGTGTTTCGAATATGAGAACAATCTGACGTTTTAAAACGAGGATTGTAATAATATCAGAATTGAATTGAGAACTTGTCAAAACATTCATTTATAACCCAATGCTTTTGTTTCATGGGTCTATAAATAATTTCCTAAATAATTATATCCACTCTGCAAGTTAATCTTACCCAATATAAATTTTTATTCTTTATAGATTCTAGTATCACTCTGTTATTATGTATTGATCAGTAGTGTGGCAAGAATAATGTACTGTACCTCTACATCCTTAGAAACTTGTTATTTCTTTATTATCTTGTTTTAAATTATTGTTTCTTATCCTATTTTAATTTATGACCTGACAAAGGGCCTTTATTTGCAAAACAGTACTTTATATGCTTTGAAAATTATTTTCTCTCAAATTTAATATATAAGAAATATTATACCCAATTTATATAAGGATAACTAAAGAAATAATAATAATAAAAATACATTGAAAAATAAATGTAAAAATTTATTATGAGAATTTCCTTCCCTCCCCTGACATAAGGAATGTATAAAACCCGCAGAGTAAAAAAAAATTATCATCATGTGTTTCATCTCATCATTGGATTTTAAAATTTGTTATCAGAAGTGCCTACTTTCATAAGGAGCAACAGTTTTTTACTCAACCCTCAGTCTTTCCACAAGTTATTTGCTATGGACACAGTACAGACCAAAAGTGTAAGAAATTTCATCTCTCCAAGGAATATCTTCTATTATTTTAAAAACAAATTTTATGTGCCCTTTTATTGTAGATAATTTTTTTACTCTGCGGGTTTTATACATTCCTTATGTCAGGGGAGGGATGGAAATTCTCATAATAAATTTTTAAATTTATTTTTCATTGTATTTTTATTATTATTATTTATTTAGTTATCCTTATATAAATTGGGTATAATATTTCTTATATATTAAAATTGAGAGAAAATAATTTTTAAAGTTTATATATGTTTAAGGCCAATAGAATTTTTTAGTGTATTTAGTATTTTATATGGTATTTTTTTATTATTTTGCTTTTAATAATTCTTCTTCAATAATTCTCCTGACATAATTCAAGATCTTAGGAGATCTATAATATTAAACTATTAGCATTGTTTTAAATATTCCACCAACAAGATATTGATGTTGCAGATCACTGCCATAATTAACTAAATGACCATGCCCAGGTACAGTTAGGAGCAAAATGATAAGTTAGGATCACCTATATTTTTTCTTATAATTGGTAAATTAAACCTTATTTTTAAATAATGGCTAGTGTCAACTGTTTGTTATTGTTATAAAACAATAATGTTAAAACCTCAATGAAACTAACAAATTAGATTTTTAGTTATTAACAAAAGTGTCCTTTATTTGCAATTTGCAAGAGTGCAAGATGATAAGACCACTTCAAGAACGGGTGAAACTATGAAACTAAACACCCCTATTTTAAGAAATAGTTGATACAGTATGCAAATTATTATGTTTCTCTTGCTTTCTGTAATAACATTTCAAAATGGCGAGGTATAGGTATTAATAGTATGCATGTGTACCGAAATAGGATAATATTGGATCACTCCTTCTAGGTGCTTCACTTTTTTGTCAGCCAGTGTATATGATTAACGTGGAACTGGTTAGTTTTTGCAAGTACAGGATGGCCCAAAACCTATCTACCAAGAAGAAAGTTGTTTTACCGGGACAAATAAGAACGGACAGTACAAACTAGACTGATTACAATACGTATAAACAGGCAAAATATAATGATATTTAAATACTGGCTGGTATCACTTGTTTGTTATTAGCAAACCTCAATGAAAATAACAAATTAGATTTTTAATTATTAGTAGAAATGTCCTTTATTTGCAATTTGCAAGAGTGCAGAATAATAAGACCACTACAAGAATGGGTGAAAACATCAACTTTACAGATATTATTACTTATCAATTGTATTTCCGTTGCACTTAATAACATCAAGGCATCACTTATGCATTGAATTGCTGAGGTTTTGCGGCACACGGAGAGGTATAGCATCCCATACAGAAAAATTGAGGAGCTCTTTTCCAAAACGGACTCAGTCCATTTTCGGCCGAAAATGAGATTATTACACGAATCGTCACAGTAGCACTCCATACAGCGTCTGATAAAAGATTTATGTCCAAAACGCCATCTGTCCCGCTTATTTTGAACTATGTAGTGTGGGTTTCATATCAAAGAAGTTCTGAGTGCAAGCAGTACAAACAAAAATTCACCCATGCTTGCTATGGTCAGGTGTTTTTATTCGTGGGCATAGCTTCTTGCCTCCAGGTAGAGTGTTTGGCCGCATTGAGAAGGAACTTCGGAAAAAAGACACCATTATTGTTCCGCAAGAATATCACGAGACTTTCAGCCACCATGGGACAGTGAAGATAGCTGGGAGTGATTGGCAGGTGTATGACTTAAGCCCGAAGGGAAAAAAATCTAAAAGCAAAGTTGCCGGTGAATATTACTGAGCAGCGTGTTATTCACTTCATGAGGAATGGGCAAATTGGTGTGCAAAATATACATTGTATTGATCCAACTGTAGTTGACATTACAAAGAAGAAGAGGTCAGTCAAAAACCTCATCACATCTTTTGCGCGAGTTCCTCAAGCAAACCATGTGAAGCAAAAAAAGCATAATGATGTAAGAAAACTGATGAAGCTGTTTTCTATTTCTGATAATGGCAAAGCGTTTTATGAGAGAATATTTAAAAATGACAACTGTGTAACACCTGATGAGGATATTGTCTATGATGACATAGAACCATTTTTGTAACATCAAAAAACATCAAGAAAATGCACCAGGAACCAATAAAATAAAGAAGATGATATGGACTGAGTGCCTTTTGGAAAATATGTCACATTTCTTAATCTTTTTTTGCCTTTGTTAAAACTGCCACAACCTTCAGCTTCCTGTCACTTGAACCACTTTGCATGCTGTATGTAGCACAATAAAATTGAGCAGACATATGCAAATGTGCCCGTGATAAACATAAACAACCTTTTTTCTCAAAACTACTAAGAATGGACTGAGTCCGTTTTGGAAAAGAGCTCCTCAATTGCTGACTTTAGCTCTTCTTTTGTGTTGAATTGTTTTATTTCTCCATCTTGAGAATAAACACGACGAACAATTATGCCCCACAGGTTTTCCACGGTTCAGGTCGGGACTAATAGATGGTCAGTCCAATACAGTGATGTTTTGTGCAGCAAACCATTGCATTGTGTCTTTGGTAGTGTGAATGCTGCAGCTGTCTTGCTGAAAAATGTGATTATTTCAAGCAATTTTTGCTGCATCAGGCAGAAGATACTCTTCCATGGTTTTCATGTACTTAAGTCTGTTTTGTCGTCCCTAAAGAAAGGCCTGTTTAAGCTTCCCACCTGCCGCAAAGCCAGCGCATACCATCACTGATCCACCACCTTGCTGTCTTTTTGAAAAATACTTTGGCTCCTTTCTTATATTATGCCAATAGGAGTGAATTCCGTCTAGTCCATGAAAGTTAAATTTTTTTTCATCATTGAAGATGATTTTGGACCAGTCCGTTTTCTCCAAAATGTGCTCCCCCTCCGTGGGCACTACCTTGACGTGGTGGAGGAGCTTGAGTGCCTCAATGATGCTAAGGGCTATGCTGGATAGGGACACCCACACCAGACAGACCTTAGCTAAGGGGTCAGACTAAATGTGTCTGGTTGGTTGTGGACCCGCCCAGGGGACCAGGGAGTCAGATTAAATTGTGTGACCAGTACGTCCACCCGCGTGTTTGCCGTGCGCGGCGACCCGAATTCGAGGGAAAGGGGAGTCCCGGTGGTTGCGGGAAGGCTATTCCGGAACAACACACCACATTGGCCCCTGCTTCTCCCAGGTCAATCGGCTGATCGGCTCCTTGGAGTCGGCTTTAGGGTTAGGTGCTACCTATAGTCCTCAGGTATCCCTGGTGCCAATGTGCATCCCCTTGTTGGGCTCGGTGGTGGGTGGGGAGCCAGAGGGCTGAAGTTTTTTTTGCAATTTATGGAAAACGGTAAAGGAAAAAAGCTACCTAATGAAGTGGAAAAAGTAGAGAAACAGGCGATGAAATGCGAAGATCCAAAATTCATCGTTCTTCATTGAATTGGCAGATGGGACATCTTTCTCATCTCTCTCACCTTCTGTGGTGGATAGGGCTATTCAACGACTTTTAGGGAAGGTAAAGTCTGTACGGCGATATTTTCAAAAATAGCCTTGTAGTGGAAGTGTTTACCTCCAGACAGGCCCAACTTTTGTTGGAATGCGACAAACTAGGGTTACCCCCATCCATCCTTAAATTTCTGTAAGGGGGTCTTTACGAGCAAAGATCTAAGATCTATGAATGATGAAACTCTTTTAAAAGAATTAAAAGACCTTAGAGGCATTAGACGTTTCACTTCTAGAAGGAATGGGGAGGCCCAACTTACTCATTCTTTCCTTGTAACATTTGAAGGAAATATTCTGCCCGATACGATAAGTCTGGGATATTTAAAAGCACGTGTTAGACCGTACGTGCCGTATCACCTATGTTACGAAAGTTGCCACAGATTTTCGTTGTTATTTATTGTTGCAAAAACTTTGTCTTGCATTGTTGGTCATGAGATATTTCTCATTAATATGCCCTGCCATAAACATGAATATCAATTATTTATCACTAATTATTATTTTTTCGAAATCTGAGGTAGACAGTGACCTTCCTCATGCTTTGAAAATCATGTATGCGAAATTTTATCAAGATCGGAATAAAACTGTAGATTTGTATAAAAAACAAACAAATAAACACACAAACCCACAAACAAACATCCTTCTTTATATATAGAGAGAGATGTTCATATTTGGAGGCAAAACAGACATATAACACTCGTAGAGAAGGATCTTCGCGATCCTATGCAGGAATGGTAAAACAAACGAGATTAACAAAATCGATGGGAACTATGACGGTTATTTCACCATTGAAGGAACATAATAACCTTCCGAAATTACAGCCCTCAAAGAGTGATACAGAAATTAGCAAAAAGAAAGTGGAAATAAAAGACAGGATAAAGGAAAAGTCTAGGGAAATTCAAAAGAGTTATAGAATACACAAGAAGAATGATAAAAATGAAAGGAAATGTCAAAGCGATTGCAAAAGTCCAGAAGAACAAAGAAAGCAACGATTGGGTATCCCAAATGAAGAGGATCCTCTTGCGGGCTCAGAAATGAGTTCATCATCTGAGTTCGAAGTCGACGTACCGGATAGCGAAACGGCAGAAGTGCTTCGACATAATCGACAGAGATCATTTAATTTAAACAGTTTTTATAAATACCCGTATCTTATTGGACAAAACAGTTTTTAAATAGTAACATAGCTTCATGGGATTTTAAATATGTAATACTATTGTTTTTAATTCTGGTAGTTTTTATTTTTGATCTATATTGAGATGTGATATTTTAGATTTTTGCTTAGTGTTGGAGTTATTTTATCAGACTGTATATAATTATTTGTTTTACTTTGTGTTGTATGTGTTATATAAATTGTGTTATATGTCGTTGTGTTGCCTCCTTGTGTTTGTGTTTCATTTTTTTTTCAAGTTTTTCAGCTGAGTGGGCCAAACATAGACTGTGGTATTTAAACTTTTTGTCGGGCGCAAAATGGCCATAGCAGCCGACGCCAAAAAATTTCAATCAACCAACCAACCATAATGGGCTCCTCTGCACACTTCATCCTGGCATCTTTTTGAGCTGGTTTGAGCCTTGGTGCAGCCTTAGGCCTGACAATTCCATGAAGTTGGACTTTCGAATTGTCCATACAGATGCTTTTGTTCCAGTTTCATATCCAATCTGTTTTGCCTTCCTAAACAACAAGGCGCTCTGCTCTTCCTGACAACAATCTTGGCCTCCCAGTTGATTTTTTTGCGCCGTATGTATCTTTATCCTTCAAAACGTTTAAGACTATAGTCTTAGAACGGCCAAGATTGACACTGATATGGCGGGAAGACCAACCTGCCTCGTGGAAAGCCAATATTTTCCCCTTTTCTTCATCACTTAATGCTATACCTCGCCATTTTGAATGTTATTACAGAAAGCAAGAGAAACACAATAATTTTGCATACTGTATCAACCTAATTGCGGCCTTTACACACACGATCTTTCGCGCGCAAAGGATTGCGCGAAGGAAAGAGCGTGGACGCAATCCTGCGCGATTGCGTTTGTTGAGTAAAAAGCAAGCACGTTCTTTCCCAAGCGTAAGCACGCCGACTTGATGGCGCGAGGGAAAGAATGAATATATAAAGATGAATCACACACGCATTCTGATGCGCGAGGGAAAGCGTGGATCGTGGAGCGCTTGCCAGTTGAAGAGTTTTATTTGGCTTGGTCGGTTCCGCCGTGAACTCGTGTGTGTTTTTCGTGCAAAACTGGCATTTCAAAATGAAGAAAAAATATTACACTGGCAATTGTTGTTGCTGGACTAATTGAAATAAGAATTAAAAGAAGGAGGGTTTAGGAATATAGACGCCGTTTTGGTCATCTACCCTTGATACATGATTTACGTGAAAATTATCCGGAAGTCTTCAAAAATTACTTGCGGATGAATAGTTCATCTTCTGAAATCTTATTCAAAAAAGTGGAACCCAAAATCGGCGAACATCCATGTGCAAAGCATTAGATGAGAATCGACTGCACGCTTTACGCTTGAGAAGAGGTGTGTGTAAAGGCGCCTTCTGAGAGGATTGCGTTGGCCTGATCTTGCATTGCCTTTACACACACGCTCTTTCTTGTGCGAAAGCGTGTACACAGGTCTTTCGCGCACGAAAGCGCCCACGTGTAAAGGCACCTATTCCGTAAAATAGGGATGTTTAGTTTCATAGTTTCACCCATTCTTGTAGTGGTCTTATCATTTTGCTCCTAACTGTATTACAATTTCAAAAATGTTCAAAAAGTATATGTATACTTGATGCTTTAGTGAATTTTTTATATAAAAATGCATTTACTAATGCTTTAAAGAGTTTTAAAGAAAAATTCCCCATTTCGGAAGTTCTGGTTTATTCTGCCCTTTTACATACACCACTGGACAGAGAAAGTGAAACGCCCTTTATGAGACATGGAAACTTTATGAAAATTATTTTTGCCTGAAAATCACATTGTAAATAAGTTGTATCTATAAATCAGGCACTCAAACTTGACAAAAAGGAGTTTACACATGAAGAACTTGTTTAAAGGCTTACTGAACATGGCAGAGTTCAATAAGTGAAGTGACCCCTTCTTGCATTCAGGCAGGTGGCAATTCGATGGTGCATATGGTGTCCTGAGACGCATTCTGGCATTATTCTTCCAATTGTACCCTGTTCTCGATTTCAGCAAGGATCGTCACGAGTGCCAGCGAATATACCTGCTCACAATAATTTTGGTTCTGTAATAAAAATAACATGTTAAGGGCAAAACGCCACATATTAATAGGCGTCTAAGAATTCTAAGAAACTTGAAACAATGAGCTGACGCAAAAATTCAATACGACGCAAATATATCCATCTAGTATTTCGTCTCTGTATCCGTCAAAGACGTGGGAAGGTGAATCTGGACTCATCGGTGAATAGCATATTGCTCCACTGATTCCTAGTTACATGCTCTCGACTTCAGTTTAAACGGGCCTGCGACTCGCAAGATCTTGGTCCCACATGTGCACTATTGGCAAAAGATCTAGTGACCTCATAGGCCTGTTGAGCAATTGCGATAGTATGTGGGCAAGCATTGTCCTGCTGCAGTATGCCATTTGGTATGCGACGGAGAAATGGAAATAAATGGCGCTGAAGGATCTGACGGACATGATGGCCATAACTAAAGGCAAAGTGGTCTGTTCCTATGACATTTTTTTGGGTGTTTGACTTTCCCTGTCCAGTTGTGTATAACATGAAATAGTTGAAAAGTTATAATTTTTAAAAATTTAATTACATAATGTATTTCTTCAAGCTCTTGGATCTCAGATATAATAATAAAATAAAGTTTCATTATTAATATAATTCAAGCAATAATTTATGACTGAAAAATACTTACCAAAACGTGTTAATACACAGTTCTCTATAAATTAAGGAAAAATCACAAAAATAACGATAAACCAAAAATATCTTAGCTGATTTTCATGAAACCTGGTCAAAATATGTAACACACAGTGAGATGAAAATGACACAAGACAGTTTCCAGAAAAGTAGTTTCATGAAACTCACAAATTATAGATGTTAGTTTGAAATAGGAAATGTTTCTTCAATAGTGTTTGATTACCTTGAGCAGCAATACAGCAACTAAAGCGAATTCCATGCTGTTAATAATGGTGTCTATGAGCTCCGTATGATTTAGTGGAATCAATTTTCGTGTGTGAACAGGGAGGGCAAACTTTTTTCTACCCATCAATGCTACAAAAAATGATAAAATCATATAATTTATTTTTTAGCAAGCATGTATACTAATAGGCCCAACTCTGAAAAGTGCCAAAATATTTTATTACTGTACTTATATACACTGAGCAACAACGAAATTGTTCCTAGGTGAAAGTATCCAATCCGGAATGAATTTTACATGCTGAACATGAATATCACATTGAAAAACGTTGATTGGCTCTTGTTGCAGAGATATTGACGTATTGTCCGTTGCATAGGCCCAATTGAACAATTAACTAGAGCAAGTATGGCTGGCAGATCTGAGCTGACTTGAAGGTAATGTCCCTGTTGATGGGTTAGCAACAGAGATAGACAAAGTACTGTTGTTTTCTTTGCCTATAGCAGGGCAATCGATTTGCAATACATCAAGAAAGACTGGACTCCGAGAGTATCTTTAACCTAAAGTAAAAAGGAGAAAACACTTTTCCACAAGAATTAATTATTATTACAAATTTTGATGATTAGGCCATCTTCACCAGTGTAAAAAGATAACCTAGTCATCAAAATGTCATCGAACTCATACGTGTATATTAAATAAATCTTGTGGAAAAGTGTGCTCTACTTTCGGAGGACAAAAGCCTCGGATTCTGACTCGGTTTATCTATCAAATGATGATGGGGTACATTTTTGAATTTGTATATGATCTTGCTCTCACCAAAGAACTGGTAGAATTACTCAGTTCAAGACTCAAAGAACAGAACCTTTTAGCTCCTAATACTGTTATGGAAACAGTTGCCATGGATACTATCGCAAAGATGTAATGTACACTGAGTTAGCAAAACTCATGGGATAGTTATTTAATATCTGGTCGAGCCACCTCTGGCCCTGTGGAGTGCAGCAATACGGCGTGGTAGTGAGTCTGCAAGTCCCTGGTACACTTCTGGAGGCAGTTGACACCAGATAGTCTGCAGAGCCGAAGAGTTGCTGCCCGTTCGTGGGCGGATGATCCAGTGCCCGGAGCCTGACTTCAACAGCATCTCAGACATGCTCGATGGGATTCATGTCAGGGCTCCGGGCTGGCCACTCAGTCGTTGGACCTCTCCTGCATGCTCCTCGAACCATTCGCGGACGACATTGGAGCGATGTGGTGGAGCACTGTCATCTTGAAAGACTGCTACGTCGTCAGGGTGTTGAAATGTCAAAAACGGGTGCAGACGGTCTCCGATGAGTTGACGATACCGTGGACCATTCAACGTTTGGTCCAGGATAACCAGAGGGCCCATTCCAAACCAGGAAAATGCACCCCAGACCATCACTGACGCCCCACCACCCTGCACCACCGCCTGTTGGCATGCGGGATCCATCGTTTCGTGAGGTCTGCGCCACACACGGTGCCTCCCATCAACGTGGTACAGTTGATATCGTGACTCATCTGACCATATGACGTTACGCCACTGTTGCAGAGTCCAGCCAAGATGGTTGGTGGCAAATGCACGCCGGAGTGTCCGATGACGCTGGGTAAGCATTGGCACCCGTGTAGGGCGACGGCTGCCAAACCCGAGGGCATGCAGATTCCGACGGATTGTCCACCGAGAGACGTTTCTAGTGCGGCCAGTATTGAACTGGTCTGTGATTTGCTGCACTGTTGCGCTCCTGTCTCTCTGAATCATTCGTCCCAGGTGTCGCCGGTCACGATCATTCAGGGCAGCTGGACGCCCGGTATGGTGCCTGTTGTGGACTGTGATGCCTTCATCCAGCCATTCCCGATACACCCCTAGTTGGAGACAGTTGAGCCGGGAAAGCCAAATTCCTGCACCACTGCCGAAATGGAACATCCCATGCGTCGGGCACCTACTATCATACCCCGTTCAAAAGACGTCAATTCGCGACGACGTGCCATTTCTGATTAATCACTTATCCAAGCTCTTCCCACAACGTCTAATGGTCCATTCCCAGAATCCGTTACCCCTGTGAATTCGTGAGCCATGCCCATCAATCAATGTGCTTGCTATCCCATGAGTTTTGCTAACTCAGTGTATTATGGTTTATCTCTGTCATGAGCACAAAATAAACAAATCAACTAGTCTTAAAGCTGTCTCAATGATTCTTCCGTGCTATTGGATAATAGACATTTATTATCAATTCCAGTTGCCTTTTTGACGAACTACAGCATAAAGAAATATGCGACAACATGTGTAAACTTTTGAAGTGAATTATACTGACTAGAAGTGGTGAATTTGTGGGGACTTGAAGTTAAATGCCATCCTCTTGGTTATGCAGTTTGGCTACACTAAGCTTTGTTGTCTTCTGCGAATGGAACTGCTTCACAAAGATCATCACGTAAAATGCATGATCATTATGCGACAAAGATCTACTTAGTACTTTTATCGACATTACATATCAAGTTCGACCTCGTGAAGAATTTCGTACAAGCATTATCGTGAGCAAAGCTTTCATTTTTCTCTGGATGAAGTTTCCACAAGTCAACAATGCAAAGATAAAACAAAGTACACTAACTACCAAAAAGTTATTGAGCACTTATACAAAATATTTGTCTGGGAATTTTGAACACTCAAATCCTAGAGTCACCATCCCTTACTGCTATAATAACAGCCAGTCTCTGAGGCGTGCTCGAAACGAGTTGGTTTGTTTTGGTATTAACATCCTTTTCAACTGCCATGGTCATTTCAGGACGGCGTTATAGGGGCAAGTCTCGCAAGGGTTCTTTAACGTGCAGCCGGCAAACGACTACACGGGACCGGCAAACGGCTTTACTTCCCTTCCGAAGGAAGTGCGTGATCTCAGGATATTCCTCCCGAAAAAATCCTCGTCGTCCTAAACCGTGGTCGAACCCGCGTTCTCGGGCATCAGGGGCGATCACGCAACCACTGAGCCACCGAGGGCGATTGCTCGAAACTAAGTTGTGAAGGGTATCCATTGGAATTTTCCGACATTCCTCTTGTAAAATCTCACGCAGGTGAATAATGGAATATGATCGCTGCTCTCGAGACGTTACCTGCCATTCCAACACCTCCCGAAGATGTGCAGTGGGATTGAGGTCAGGGCTTTCCGCAGGCCATTCCATGAGTTAAATGTTGTTCTCTTCATACCAGTGCATGGTAGCAGTAGCAACATGACATAGCATCGGCATCTTGGAAGTAACAAGGAACCGTTCCATAATACTGTCATAGTATTGGGAGCATTTAATTATCCAGAATATTAAAGAATGACTGTTGAGTTAATGTTACCACGAACAACTACCAATGGTGCAACACCGTGCCCTGTGAAGCATCCCCAACCGTAATGCCAGGATGCGCCCATTACTTTTTGGTAGATAGTGGAAATCAGTAAGCCCCCAAACTAAGAGAGTTAATGTGAATAGACTTTTCAATGAACTATAATGCAGTAAAGAAGCCCTGGCGACTTTCAAATTGACCATTGCTAATTTTCTGGAAAATCCCAATTATGCAGTGACACCCAATAAGTAAATAGATATCCTGCTCTTGAGTCCTTTATTTATTGCATAAAAACCTTGTGCTACACATATTGTTGCCGCGTCTTTTGCTTTCTGCAGAGCTTTAACGCGTTTGGGCATGGAATCAATGAGTTGTGCTATCTTGGCCTGTGGAATTGTGATGCACACGGTACACAAACATTCGAAACATTCCTCACGGAAGCAGGTTTTTGTGAATTTTTCTCACGGCACGATCACGTATACTCCAGCTGTATTCGATGGGATTCATATCGCATGACTGACTGGCCTATGGTAATTCCTGGATGGGATGTTGTGCCTGCCAAGCCTGCGTTCTTCAAGCAGTGTGACAAGCAGCACATCCTCTATAAACAAAATGGAGGTTATGTCAAGAGTCCTGCTGGAAAATATTGGCAAAAGCCCTTTCTACAATATGGCGAAGTATTTTTCTGCCTTAATGTTACCCCCACATTCCATAAGCTCTGGTCGTCTCGTGCTCCAAATGGCATTCCACATCATAACAGAAAATCCACCATACTTGACTCTTGGCTGGGTTTTCTCCAGACCCATATCTGACCACTGCAAGAAAACTATTGACTGGATTTTTTCAAGATGTATATCCACCACTACAAGAAAACTAAGCAAAAGACGATTCATTTGAGAAGATACACATGATGTAAAAAAAAACTCAAAGGACGTTCCACCATTTCAGTCGCCTAGTGTTTCCTCTTTGATATACTGAGTGCTGCGAGAAGGGGGTTCCGCCTTGCAGCTCTCCTATAATAGCCTAACTGGTGCAGATATATGACAGCCGTGTTACGACACACGTGCAGGTGTTCTGCCTCATCTGAAGCCTTGTAATGGGGATTTCTTTCAATCACTCGTTTTGCAGCCCTCAGTTGTCGTGCTGTTGGTCCAGGCCAGCCATGTGACTCTACAGGTTTTATTTTGAACTGTGTAATAACCCTGTTGACAGTGGACAGTGGAATTTGAAATGTGCGAGAGATTTACTTTTGGCTAACACCACACTTTGTATTGTCCAACAATACGCCCTGAAATCACTCAATTCTGTGGCACCATGCGTTCGAGGTATGCTTCATCAATATGAGAATAAGTTACTGCAAATAATACTGTAAAATATACGTCCACATTCACAATTATTTCTATGAAAAACATGAATAAACCTGAAATGTGGGGGTATCTATTCATTTATAGTGTGTCACTGTAGAGGGGTGATTTCTAACGAACATCGGGGGTGGATCCCTGGAATCAAAACAAGAAAGGATGTCCCTATGAGTTACATGCTACGTATGCAGATGTCATTCGTTTTCATTCACGTCATCAGCATGACGTGTACAGGAATGTTTTTGGACGACACCTTTCCACGACAGTGGATCGGGCGTTGTAATCCAGTGCAGTGGCCTGCCTGGTCTCAACTTTATCTATTGTACTTTTATCTGTGAGGATACATGAAAAGTGGGTGCACGCTATCCTAGTTAATGAAACCAACAATCCGGAAGAACTTATCAATAATGCCTGTGTAGCTGCTCATAGCGGACATTTCAAGCATCTCCTGTAATGTGGCCAATGTACATCCTGTGACGCCGTCGCACAGTGGTTTTCGATGTGATATACGCGAACGAAACCGACAATTTCAACTTTTCCCAATCGTAGCAAAATTGTGATGTGATATTCTTATCACATTAAATCAAGTTTTAGGCTGGGAATTGCAACTGATTCATCATGCAAATTATAGATTCAAACATCGTAAAGTTCACATCTTTTAAATAATGCGATTTTAATGTCATGTTTCTGGCTTTGTCCAGAGAAATTCTTTAAAAATATAATTGTTCTGTGACTTTATAATGAATGTCCTATCTTAATAGTATCATTTAGTGCGATTAAAGTATTAGAAAGTTATCTTTTGTTTGCTCAGAGCTCTATATATTTATGAATTAGGTAATTAGTCGCAGATTCATTATGGAGGACAACTTAGGACGGAATGTGGTCAAGATATTATTGTTCCTTAATGATTTTTAAATATAACGATAGTTTATTTACCTGCCTCTATCTGCCCCTGAAGGTCCTAGCAGGGAAGAACGTTAGTGGGAAGTGAAGCTCTAACTGTTCCAATGCTAAATTTTTAATGCCAAAACAGCGCCAGCAGTCAGTAGCAGATGAGGCGATATGGGTATCGAAAAATTAATGCTGAAAAAATAAACGAAGAATAAATTTTCAACGAAAAAGGAACAACAATACGAGTGCGCATGCTCAAAAAAATCCCAACATGCCCTGCATTCAGTCGCCAAGTTTTAACTGAATCTCGCCAAATTCAAAAGTTATCAAGTTTTTTTTTTTCTTATAGCTCAGTAATTGTCACACTGTATGTAAGACTGTTCTTATAAAGTCGAGTTTTTTTTTGTAAATAACACAGGCCAGCAACGAAAAATCATCTTGAATTAATTTGACTTATTCTTGCGATTTTTTGATCTGCTGAATCCGAATCTGCTTTTAGATTTTTTCTATCACGTCACGTTTCCAAGTTAGGTACGTAGAGACTTCAATGTTAAAGCAATGGGTGTGAAGAAAAGAGGCTGCAATATTAAAGTCCCATACTTTTGGGCCAGTTATCAGGCCTCAAACTCTGAATAATTTAAAAGTGTTTCATTGAAAAACAAGAAATATGTGGGTGATAGAAAAAGAAAAAAAAAATAAAGTCAGATAGGGATATAACATAAAAATACGTATAAGAATCAGCTCTTACCGTTATAGATGATTTTAAAAAGTTATTTTTTGTTGGCCTGTGTAATTTGTTTCGTTCTGATAAACCGCATTGGAGATATTTATGAACCTCCGACTCACCCGGCCGGCCAGGTGGCCGAGAGGGCTAGTGCGTAGGCTTTCTAGTTCTCGAGTCCGCCTGGTCGTTGGTTCGAATCCCACCGTGGGCATGATGTTTGTCTTTGTCCCGGGCTGCGTACAGATATAACTTGTGTAAAAGGCGCAAAATGACCTTAGATGTCGACGCCAAAATTTCTAAGAAACCAACCGACCCACCCTTTTTTTTTTTTCATTAAAAAATTAATGACGTATTTTTCATGAAAATGTGCTCCTTTTAGAGATATTAATTTTTTTTCTAAAAATGAAGATATAGCAGAAACATTCATTTCAGCGACCCCAAAACAGTAAAAACGACATGAACGAACTCCTATCAATAAAATTTGTAAAAGAAATTGTTTGGTTGCGATGAGCTATTTTGGAGTTAAGTTTAAGGTCCCCCCCCCCCCATTCCGTCCGAAACAGAAAAAAGATACTCTTTTTTGATTCCGTTTCACAGCTAAATGGTAGCATTTGCTAATATTAAGGATCTCTGGAATGTACTCAGCAAAAGTACTTAGCCACCTTCCATTAATTTTCCAAAATTAAACATTAATTTTTCCTTTACCAATTCCGGTAAAAAGTAATAATTCCCGTGCACCAAAATGATCATACCCCTCTCAATCAATACACACCAAGTAAAACTTTTTTACCGGAATTGTTAAAGGCAAAATTAATGTTTAATTTTGGAAAATTAATGGAAGGTGGCTAAGTACTTTTGCTGCCGACTGTACCATTCCGCCATTTTAGTTTATGTTGACATATTTTCATAACGAGCGTGCTGATGCGATCGCTGTTTTCACGTGTAAACTGACTGTGCTCTTTTCTTGATTTCGGTGACTCGGCATGCTTCATTAGATGATTGGAGTTATCGGCAATAAAACTAGCGCATTCGCTGTCAAATCAAAGCCAAACTAATTCGTTATCAACGAAAATGCATGCTAAATAAATAATTTATGCAATATTTTTCTGGCGCCTCCATTCCTTCTTAGTTTGCAGCGGGTGGGAGAGGCGGAGATTTGGACAATTGCCAAGTACAGCTTTTTTTTTTTTTCTTCTTTCTATATGCAGGCTTTGCCAATATCGAAAAAATCTCATTCCTCCTTTTCCACTCTGTGGGGCTACGGCTTTACCTGTTTTCGTTTCTCCTATCATGCTTTACCTGCCTTCGTTGGATAATTAAGACACCGTGTGCTCCACTGAAACTCGCCGAAGGAGTTTCGACACCACCGGGGCACTAAAGTCTACAAAAGCTTAGCAAAGGGATAGCAGCCACCTCCCCAACAAAACAATATTCACGTGTTTTTCGCATTGGAGTCCCGTTGCGATGATATAGTTCTTCGATTAAGTAACTGTATCCTTCTTTATTACATTCTATCCATAGACATGTCAGTTTCTAAGAATACTACCGAACTAATCAGAAAGAAAAACAATTTGTAAATTATAGAGCCAGCTGAATTGTTTTCGGGACTTCGTGATGGATTATTATTAAAATAATGACTTTTCTCTTATCATTGTAGGCTCTGGCAGATTGATGGTTTTGTTAGCGTCAAGTGGACTAGATTTGATGGTTTGACTAGTAGTAGTAGTTGTTAGTGGCGGATCTAGAATTTGGTCGGGGGGGGGGGGGGGGGGGGCTAATCAGGTGGTTTGGCTAATATGTTTTAAGTTATTTCAAATAACCACCCCTAGTAGTGGTAGTAGTAGTAGTCCTGCCAGGGAAGATAAAGTAGGCTTATTTGATTTGCCGAAATAACCGTTTCGTAGTGTTTTAAAAGGAAGCTGTCACAAAATAGAAGCGTTCGATGAAAGGCGTAGGAATTTAGCGATGATTTTTTTCATGTTATTGATTACTTGAATATAGAATTTTACCATTACGTGAGAAAAAAGCTGAAATACATGAGTTAAAAATAGCTGAGACCAAGAACAGATGAAGGGTGGGTGACCAACAGCGAATCACCCCCCTTCATCCATCCCTACCGAGACAAACAACGAATCACTAGCGCCGCGCAAGGATACAAATGGCGATGATACCACAGAATAAGAAACAACGCCGTTTCTTATTCTGGGATGATAAAACGCCGAGCCGGTGAAATTGCTTATTTTGACGGGGTAAAATAATGTAAGGAATAAGAGGATTAAAAAGGAGAAGGGAGCAAATGCATCAAATATTAAAATAAAAAAAAACATTAAAAAATAAACACGACGTTGCTTAATAATTTTCAAAACTAACAATAATTAAAATAATTTATTGGTATAACAACTGGTTTTTCATTTATTAAAGCAACGTCATGTTTATTTTTTAATGTTTTTTATTTTAATATTTGATGCAGTTTTTAAAAAAATAATTATAATAGCATTTGGTAATTCAGCCTTCACAAAAACAATTTATTCTAAGATATCGAGAAATTTCCTGTTCATCATAAATTTTTTCGCCATAACATTAGCTTACCAGTGCAGTGGGCGGCTCCATTGTGAATGCAATCAGAGGCGTAACAAGGATTTTACTAGGGGGGCTCGGTAGGGGGGGGGGGTAAATGTAGAATAGTTTGTAGTTTCACGAAGAAAATGATTTTAGTTTACTTCATATGAATTCATATTTCAAGGGAGCCATAGAGGATCAGGAAAAAAAAAAAGAGGGGGGGGGGCTCATCCTAGCCCCCCCTCTAGTTACGCCCTTGGCGACGTAAAAATCGTTAAGTAGGAGCAAGAGATTCCACGTAATCCTGAACTCCGTATAAAAACAGTATCGTTAGAATATGCATCTTTTCAAGCAATGATGTAACTGGTAAAACAGACATTTTAAACAGTCTTTTTTTCCAGTTTACATCATTTGGAATAAACATACGGGGAGTTTTAGGTGAGAGCGGGGAAAATGTTTCCTGTTTTGCTAAACAGTGAGCAGATGTTTTCCTTAATATAACTCTAGTACTCTAAGTTTGAACATGTATCATTGTATTATTTCATATACCCACATACCTTTGATATATATACTAAAGCGAACTCTAGCCATGAAATCCTCCTTTCCCGCTCAGCCTACTGTGTTTTTATATAATTAGCTTGAAAGCCCAAATGTTACGGAAGCCAAAACGCTACACTAAACCTTGTTGAAGTTGGAATATAATAGAATAGTCAGAAGATGCGGACAAGATTTAGCATTCTTATTGAACTTCATAAAAAATAAAGGTTTAAGTAAATGTTCAAGAAAAAAAGATAGTAAAACATTTATAGGCAACACGGAATTACAGTAATATATAAAGTTCAGCAACGATGCATGATCAGCCTGAGAATCATAACTCCAAAGCTTCTCATTTTTCAGTTACTTATACGTCAGTATAATCGTGAAACTGTAGATCAATCGTGATGCAGAATATACACTGGTGCCCATAAATTAAGGGATTTGCAGAATGTAACCCTTCCACACATCCGACCAGCAACAAAGTTGATATGAGCGTTCTCTAGGTCATGTAAACACAATTCAATCATTAAATACAGAGCTGGCAGCACCGCTGCGGACGGAATAACATAAAAAAAAACTTGTGGCATCCTGTGAATACCCCTAACACAAAAAACTTGTAGCATTCCCCAACCCTCAAGTTTTGTAAACTGTAGATGACATTTAGTACAGTTAACTGCTGAGATCAAAACCCCTGAAGCAGCCAGTCCATATATGAAAATAGGTGGAGGAGGCAGAGAGAAAAACAAGAGTATAGTTTCACAATAGTTTCTTCGAGACTCACTTCACAAGTGAAAAACTCCAAAATCCTTCTTTATCCTTCTCACCCAAGAGGTTTTCATCAATGCAGTATTGTAAGTAAACGGAACTGCGGGACCCCATGTTCATATGACAAAAAATACTTCTAAGGACCTCTTCTATCATCTCCCAAAAAATCTGTACTCAATTCAAAAACACCCTGTATAGGATTATATATTTTAATAGTAGAGAATATTAAATGATTTGAACAAAGGAGGATTTTTGTAAAAGTAACGGTGATATAAATTAGTGTATATTTGATTAAAAACTAAAATATAGAATAAAGCATGACATGACAATTAACATGAAAGGTTTTTTAAACCCTCAAATAAGCAGATCAAATTGCACATTTGGATTAAAAAACTTTAATCTGTTTATGGTGTTCTTTACATACACTGTTTAAAACTTAAACGAAATCAAAAACGCGATAATGAACAAAAAAAATGTCTATCCATATCGGATTCGAACTCTGCCATTCGAGGCAGTAGGCAGAGACTTTTAACGATATTGCTGTTAGCCGCTATCGCTTATTATTGTCAGGAGGGAGCAGGCGACGAGCACATCCCAAGCGTATACCTGCTACCCTATTTGCATTCAGAAGGGACAGGTCCATTCTAATCTACCTTGACTCTCAGTACAAGTACCTGATTTTGCAACCGATCAACATCCAGAAAACTCAGTCCCTACGGAGCAGGTAAAAACCTTTTTGCACCCGACTGTACATGTAAGTCCGACCGGTCGCAGCCCGCCACAAAGATCGTTTTGGAGCTACCAGTGACTGTACTCGAAATTTTGACGTGGGAACGATACAGGCATACGTAACTGGCTTTATTAATTTTAAATTTTCTCCCGATTCGGACGACCCTCGATTCATAAAGGTCGCGATGAGCGTTTTCATAACGCGACCGGTCTCGCTAAGCCCAACGCCGGTCATGATTAGACAGAGCAGGGTGCAGTTGCAACAGTGTTGCCAAGTTATTTTCACAAATTCCCTCAGACAAATCGAAAATTCCCCCAAAGGGGGGGGGGGGGGGGGGGGGGGGGCGGCCGGGGGGGGGCGGAGGGAGGAGAGTATAGATTCAAACGCGTATAGAGATTCAAACAGAAGTTTTTGCAGTGATATTAATCCTAATGATGACGTCATGAAGTGATTGGCCGCAACTGCCAGGTGGCAATATGCATTGTTTATGTCCCCAGTTGGATAAAGCGCGATCCAGTCTTAAAAGAAAGCACGTGTTCAGTATAGGTTTAATGAAAAGACGTGCAGACAATGCTAAAAGTTATACGTAAAGAAAAAAAAATTACCTTTCAACTGTGGATTTGTTTCCCAAGATTTTACATTTTTTTGCTTATATTTTGCGGTGGATAGCTGCTTCGGAGGCATGTTTAACACACACAAGTCGTAATACGATTACAACAACTAACTACTACTACTGCGTCCAGTCATAAGGAGAACGAACCGAACCTCAATCAAAAGTAAAAGATCAAAGATGATTGGTTAGAGAAATATCATCCGTGACGAAATGCGAATCATATGACTTCTTGTAACCAATCACGGTTAATTACTTCTGAGATTGTCGTGAAGAGAATGTTTCCAGTGTCTCAGACGTAACTACACATTTTCTATTTTAAATAAATGGTAAATAAAATTTCCCCCAAATATCCCCCCAGAAAATAAAATCCCCCTAATATCCCCCAATTGAAAAATAAT
>JAHWFO010090545.1:4193-19211 GCA_023313115.1 Rhysida immarginata | reverse complement strand
TGGTATTTATTTTTATTTTCTTTTGACACTTGCAGTCTTTTCTCCCTGAAGTGAGACTCTTTGGGATCATCTTGGGATGATTCTTAGTGCACTTCTGATGTACAAAGAGCGGAAGGGGGCATTGATGATCTGTTCTTGGTATTGTGAAGTGGATAGTGAAGGTTCTTGGTGCTGTGAAGTGGATGGTGCACCATGAGTTGATGTTTTCCATGTTTTTGTAAAAATAGTGGGAACTGCTGATTTTAATAGACGGCTTCTCTTGCTGGCATTATAAAATTGTTCATTTGTGAAATGTGCTGCACATAGTACGTAATTTTTATTGATTTTTTCAAAAGTTTCAAAGCAGGTCGCTTCTTCCATAGGCTGTTAACCATATTTTGCACCTAACAATGTCAAAAATATAAAAACTTTAAGTTAACGACAGCAATAAACTAAGAAAGTATAATTATGCATATGTAATGAATATCATAAAATGAAAAAACACGAATTGATTTATTTTTGAAAAATTTCGTTAATCAATTTCAAAAGATTTTTTTTGGATTTTTACTATCTTTATTAAAACTAAAAAATAAGAATCATAAACATAGTGTAATGAATTTCATAATTTATGATAGGTAAAATTGTTTATTTAGGATTTAATTTGATTTTTTAAAATTTTTGGTGCGGTTTTTAAAAAATCGATATAGCTACTATAGTAAAAAATTAGGATGACAATATATTTTTGGCTTTTAACAATATATTGGATTTTAACAATCAGTGTTTTTTCGTTTGTTGGAAAAATGAAGGTTGTATTGTTGTTAGGCACTATGGAAGCATGACCTCCATTATTACTTCAGACCCAATCTTAAAGCTGATAACTATTTTTTAAACTGTGTACAAAATTTAGTATTGGTTTTCTCACACGAGCGCTTAAGCGCACCGTTGACAGTTTACATTAGTGAATGAAACTAACACGAATTATTTAATCTAGTTTTTAATTTAATCCTTGATTCATTCAAAAAAGATACAATAAAAATTTGGCCAGCGTGGAGGCTTATTAGTCAACTGTCCTTTAAATTAACAATACTTTATGCGTGGTTTTCTCACTAGGTGCGTCTTTGACGACCATCTTTTAACAATGAGAAGCATACACACAATTTTATCCGTTAAGAATAGGTCTGGAGCACGGTCTATAGATATTCATGGTCTTCGAGCTTCGGCCATTTTCCATTGTTTCGAGAAGCTAAGGAAAACAGATCGCGCCAGGTGCCGCATAGATCGCATCAGGGCCGACCGTGACCTGCGATAGAGGTTTTTCATTGAAACTGAAAATGAAAGTAAAGTTTCTGTCTGTCGATAGGGCGGCGCTGCAGGCGTTTTTGGGCCGATTGTACATGCAGCGCCACTTTTCAATACAGTTCCCGCCTTATTGGGAGCTAGAAACTTTAGCTTCATTTTAACAGTGGAGCTCGGTGACCATGAATATCTATAGACCGTGGTCTGGAGTAATAAAAGGGGTCATTATGGAAGTTAACAATTTATAGATAAGATATTTACTGTAAATAAACGTACCTCCGTTTGAAATCTAAAGAACGAAAGGTGCTTTACACCACGACGTTGGGGACAAAATTTTGCAGCACACCGCTGACAAGACATGCCTTAGTAAAACAATCTGGCAAGTTCTATGATGGTTTTCGCTCGTCGATTTGATCGTTGCTAAATTTTGAGCATCTAGCGAAACTTATAATCGAAACTATGGCGTCGTTGTCGTTGTCGTCGTTACAGCGCCATCTGAACATATCCAATGAAACACCTAAGAGTCCGTATTACATGAAAAATTAAGTAAATGACATGTCTCCCTATTGAAAGTCTCTGGTTTCAACCCAATGCTATGTTATTTTCAGGAAATTTGACAAACTACAGTAGAGACAAAACCATGCAATCAGAATATTAAAATATTAGTATTTGATGAAATCTCAGCCTTTTTGCTAAATAATGTTTATCTGCGCATGCGCAAGCTTTACCAAAATGGTTTCTATCATTTATTATTGGCCAAATGCATAGAGATACTTTCATAAAAAACCCAAGCAAATATCGTGAAAATTCAGAAAGATTTCGCCGATAGAATGAGATGAATTCAGTTGCTCTCAAAATTAAACAAACGATAAGGGGCTGTCTCCAAATTTTTATCTTTGGACTGGACAACGGTATCAACTACTTCTCCTTAAGCTGACAGGAAGTCAATATGCCTTCATATCAACTTAAGGAGAAAAAGTTCATACTGGTATTCGGTCCAAAAATTAAATCCCTTTTCCTTATGTTTATTTTTGAGAGCAACTGAAATTCAAATCATTCTATCGGCGATATCTTTCTCAATTTTCACGATATTTACTTGGGCTTTTTATAAAGCTAGCTCTATACATTTGGTTAATAATTATGCAATAAACATTTTGGTAACGCTTGCGCATGCGCAGATAAACATTATTTAGTAAAAATGCTTAGATTTCATCAATTAAGTTTGTCAAATTTCTTGAAAATGACATTGCATTGGGTTGAAGACCCTGCATGTTATAAACAAAAAAAACTTACAAAAAATATATTTTGTTAAAGAAATCTTTATATCTCCATGAATAAACGTGCTATTCTCATACAAATGAACACAGATAAGTAAAAGAAGCCTCCTAAGCATATACTATAGCTATAACGCATTTGAAACATTATTTTTTACAGGGATATCCCAAATATCATTTTTTTTATTCAATTTGTCAATTTGTTACTGGTTCTTTATTTGCCCTTGGGACAAATCTTTCGCTAAAATATGAGGTGTAACATGCTCTTTAAATCCCTAAAGTTTCAGGATTATTCGTCAAGTATTTTTCTAGATATTCGACAAAATGTCTAAATCGAAAGGTGTTCCTATTATTTTGTCCACCCCTTGTAATTACTTGGAAATTATTATTATTTTTTTTTCAGAATTCATTGTAATCCAATACGTCCATCCAGAGTGTCAAATTTCATAATTCTTAATAATTAAGTCATGAATAGATTAAGGGATCTGTTTTGTAAGAGGCTTATTGAAAATTTAAGAAAATAAATTCAGCACATCCCTAAATTGTAATCATTCAACCCATCTTAGATTAATTTACATATTCATGAGACATATAGCTAAATTTCTGCTACTAGAAACTTCAAATGTTAACGTTTTTAACAAAATCTCCTAACTTATGTCTCAGTATAATTAAATCTCCAAACTTTTGACTTCAATGCAGTTGTTGTTTTGCTTGTTTTTTGTTCAACAAAATTAGTTATTACTCAAAAATTTTTATGAGTAGTTAATAAGATGGTGTATATTAAATGTACATCGCTGTGTAATGCATAGTACAATTCTATTTTATTTTAATAGCACTTATCGGAGATGAATCTTTTAAATTTTCAAAAATCTCCATATTTTTGTCTCGAAGTGTATTTATGGGACAGAGCAAATTTCAATGATTTAGATTTTTTCACATTTCTCAGCATTTATTTCTTGGAACAGTTGCGTTTTTCTGATGAATGCAATCCCATAGGAATAAATAAATTATTTTAACTCAATTTTATATCTGCAATAATTCAGTCTAGAACAAATGATAATTACTTAGTGTTCATATCTTTTTTTGGGATGCACCTTTTTACCCACCAAATGAGCTATCGCGACGTGCCTTTTGATTGGCTACGTCCTGATGACGGCAAAAGTTATGAAGAGGTGGTCATAACAAGATTAAACAGAGTATAAAAAACCGAATTGATGAAACTTTCACATGATGATCGACTGACTGGGGTATATATGGAGGACAGGACACAGGACTAGCTCTTCAAGGTATCACCTCTACTCTCTTTTCAGGTATCATTTCATTACTCTCATTTCACGGTGCGTCCTTTTCAGGGCGATATTCACCTTCTGTTACGTCTTATGTGCTGGTCCCTGACGTTGGAATTAATATTCCCGTAAACCAGTACATCAAGACGCTCATTATCCTTCTGGGTCCCTGGCGTTGGGATTAATTTCCTCGCAAACCTAGCTAAGGACTCTTCATATCATCTATTATTATTCTAACCATTCACGAGTGGGTCCCTGGCGTAGAATTAACTTTCTTGCAAACCTGACTTGTTTTCTTTTTTCCTTAAAGCTAGGTGCGTCCTTCTTAGGACGGCTTCTTTAGCACACACCTAGCTGCGAGGTTACTCCCCCCCTGGTTCTATACAATTATATTTTAGGATTATGATGGCTTTGTCCAAATCAACCGCATTGGAGTCAGCTAATGTGCCATTGCTAGTGGCAGATGGTAAAACTGTGTCCTGCGAAAAGGCCTACCGGGATGCCTGCTTGGATGCTAGGTTTGCTGCTTTTGACCTAGTGTTCAACGAAATGTTAGAAGCTCTCTGGGATGAAATAAATGCTAAGTATAGGGAAAAAAAAAGTCGAATCCCTACATAAAAGTTTTGAAGAGAAGTTCGAAGGTATCAACAAGGAAATCAAGGACTCTCGTAGAGATGTCATTGAAAAGATAAGCGAACTGAAGGAAGCCTTTGGGAAATGTTCCGGGACTCCGAAGGCAGGTAACTCCAAGGATATAATTGCTAAAACTTTAGAGTCTATGGATATAATTGAAAATAGTGACTGCTCGACAAACGGTGGCTATAAGAGAAGTCACCCTGATGGAACCGATAAAGAAGTGGATAGCAGTCCCTAGATTGGTGTTGATAATAAAAAATTCAGAAAAGGCACGAGGGTCAATAACCTAAAGACCGTCTCCAGAGTAAACGAAGAAGTCGTCAGCGCGACTAGAATGAGGAATCCGAAGAATGTACAAGGTCGCTCGGCTAATAAAGACCATAGGATCACGAAGAGGTATGTACCGCCAATTATCGTGCGGACTCATGGCGTCCCGTTTAAGACGATTTTAACTGAGCTCGAGAAGCATGTTCCTGTGGAAAAGATCACCGTTCATACGGGCAGAGCTGAAACCGTCAAGGTTAAATGTGAAGATGAAGAAACACACAACAGGTTAGTCTCTGGAATTAAGTCTGATATTTTAAAAATTCAGCATCATCAACTGAAGTCAGAGGTCTTGAAATACGTAATTCGTAATGTGGATGTTACGTATGACCTCGATGACTTCCAAGAAGACCTAAAAAGAGCCAACTACTTCCCGGAAAAAGTTATTCGATTGAGGAAAGTCAAAGGATCCATTGATATGCCGATGGTTTTGGTTCTACTCCCGAACACCGAACACAACCAGTCATTGAAAAACATAACACGTATTGGGCCGCTGGCAGTTTCAGTGGAGGCCTTTCGAGGGAACAAGAAGCCACTACAGTGTTACAACTGCCTGCGCTTCGGACACGTATCCATGGGCTGCACGGAAGATCCTCGTTGTAATAAATGTGCTGAGGGGCACCAGTCAAGAGATTGCCCCAAGATCAAAGGACAAGACCCCCCAAAATGCATCAGCTGTGGTGGACAGCACACATCATGCTACACGAAATGTCCAATTACCCCCAGGTTCAAAGGATGTCTAGTTCTAAAGTGACAGCAGGCAAATCCTATGCTGCCGCTGTGTCTACGCCGGAAGATAAAGGCTTCAACATCAACGACCTACCAGATATGTATAAACAATTAGGACGTATCTTTCATCTGTTTTCTAATCTAGGCGAAAGTTACCCACAGTTGAGTGGGCTCCTTACGACTAACTAATTTTAGTATGGCTGCACAACGTTATACTGTAATCAACAAAGTTGAACTTCGGTGCGTGATATGGAACGCTAGGGGCATTCCCCGAATGCGTATCGAGTTTCACAACTTTCTGATAAAGCAAGAAATCGACGTTGCTTTCCTCTGCGAAACTCACCTCAAACCAAGACAAGACTTCAAGCTACCTGGCTATTGTGTGTACCGTAAGGAACGAATGGCTTCAAATGCTGCAAGATGTGCGTCTGGGGGCGCTGCGATCATCATTAAAAAGGGAATTCAACACCAAGAATTAGTATCCAAGTCTTATGCAGGTATGGAATCGACCTCCATCATTATGAATGACGTCTCCTGTGGTGAAGTGAATTTCGTGGCGCTCTACAATTCACCTAAACATTATCTTGACATTTGCGAGCTTGATGAACTCTTCAGTGGTGACACTCTAGTCATCCTGGCTGGTGACCTAAATGCCAAACACCCAAGCTGGAACTCCATAACGCATAATTACAACGGCATGATTCTCTATAGGTACATACAAGGTAGAGATGATACCATCGCTGCTGGACCTGTGGAGGACACCTACTACTGCGACTACTCCCCTAGTAGTGACGTTTTGGACATCTCGCTCCTGAAGGGTTTCTTCAAACCGTACAATATCTTCACGATTGATGACCTTTTTTCTGACCACAAGCCTGTGGCGTTGAACTCTGACAATGTTGACATAAATTTCCGAGAGGAACTCGTACATCATCAAGACTGGAAGCTCTACAAAGATATTCTTAAGGACTATGGCTACCATCCCGACGTTGCTTACTGTACAGAGGACATCGATCAACTTGTTGATGACATCACCAGATGTATTAACAGTGCCATAGAAGCTAGTAAGTATCCATCAGAGAATAAATCTTCGCATCGAATCCAACTCACTCCTGGAATCCAACGCCTAATTTCTGAAAGAAACAGGACCCGCAGACTATGGCAACGCTATCGTGAACCTTGGCTCAAAACCAAGTATAACAGGCTAGTGCGAAGAGTCCAAGAGGATATAAAAGAGCTTCGCGACGCTAGATGGAATGAAAAACTCAAAACTAGCGACAATTCCATTTGGAGTATGGTCAGAGCTTTACAGAAGAGGAAGAATGATACGCTTCCTCCACTACGTACTCCACAAGGTGACTATGTGCAAACTGATCAGGACAAGGCCCAAGGCAGATTCACTGGAAATGCAGTTTGTTACTCCTACCAACGATAAGCCCGAGAGCCAAATCATGTCTCAGCGTGTGGAAGAAGGTATTGTCAACTTTGATGAAGTCCCGCAGCATTTAACGAAGTACAACATCGAGGCTGGAGAGATCGCCAACATCATAAGTAAACTGAAAAAGAAGAAGGCTCCAGGAAGAGACAAGGTGAGTAATAACGCCCTTATAAATCTCCCAAAGAACTTTATTGACTATCTCACTAATATCATTAACGTCTGCTGGAAATTTTCTTACTTCCCTGTGGCTTGGAAGCAATCTATTGTGTTGAGTATCCCCAGCAGGAGCAAAATCATGCAATTCCCGCGAGCTACCGACCTATTAGCTTGCTACCCTCGATGTCCACGGTATTGGAGAGAACGATCCTCGTCAGATTCCAATATCACTGTCTAGCAAATGACCTTTTTCGGGAAGAGCAGTTTGGCTTTCGTGCTACCCACTCTTGTCCGATGCAGTTATGGAGGCTCGTTGAAGACCTGAGCACCCCCTGAACCTATCCAGATACTGTGGGGTGGTATTTCTCGATGTCAGTAAAGCTTTTGACCAAGTGTGGCATGAGGGCCTTGTCTACAAAATGATCAGAGACGGGTTCCCTGCCGATTTGATTTTGATGGTGAAATCCTTTCTTGACGGCAGATCCTATCAAGCCAAAGTTGGAGAAAATCTTTCCACACCCCGTGTTGTAAAGGCCGGTGTCCCTCAGGGTTATGTCCTCGGGCCTGTGCTATTAAATTACTTTGTACATGATTTCCCGAAACCCGATAATTGTAATCTGTATCTTTATGCGGGTGACACTGCCATTATGACATGGGCACACCAGCCGGCTCACGTTATCACTCAGTTGAACCTTAACGTCGGAAAGTGGAAGGCTTTGTACCTCAGTAGGAAGCTCAAGCATCCCCCAGATTCTCTTGTTCTGTTCAATAAGAAACTGGACTGGGTGGACAACTACAAGTATCTGGGAGTTATCATTGACTCAAGACTCTCATGGAACCACCATATGTCCTATGCTCTGAACAAAGCGAAGAGGGCTAAGTACAGTATCATAGCTCTCATGGGTCGCAACAGCGCCCTCAGCATTGACAACAAGCTACTTCTGTACAAATCGATTATCCGGACCATACTCCTCTATGGCATGCCTGCGTGGGCGACTATCTGTAAAACCAGATGGAGTGAAGTACAGTCATTCCAGAATGTTACCCTGAGGACCATTGCCCAGCTGGACAGAAGGACGGTGACAAACCAATCCATCCACTTGGATTTAAACATGGCCCATATCGGAAAGTTTATACAGGATCTCCTTTTGATTATGATACAGAAGATGAAGACTCACGACAATAAGCTTGTGAAAGGGATACTGAAGAACTCAATGAATATGAACTGGCATACGAAGTATCGTAAACCGAGGCATGTTCTTGACATCAATTTTGAAGATATTAGCAACGTCTCTTTCCCCGACTACTGGAAGATGTGATAATTTTCTTTCTCCTTGTGTTTTTTATTTCGTTTGTTTTTTGTTTCTGACAATCGTCAATCTTATTTTCTTTTTTGTATAATATGGAAGACCGCTTGGGTTGGTTAGGCTTCTTGACTAACTCAGTGTATTTCATTTGGAGTTTATTCTGGTTAGATGAGCTTTGTGAAAGCGCTGCTTTCGTCCCAGCCTAACAAATGTACACTTCACTGTTCGATTGTCGATAAACAAGTCAGTTCTCTCAAGAATCTCTTGAGGTTCTCCTTGTCTGCTGTATTGAATGAAAGACGTTTACAGGTTGTATTGTTTTTTTCATTCTTTTTGTTTTATTTCTTGTTTAACGCCTTTTTAGTTGTGGTTAAAGAGTGTTGTGCTTTTAATCTGTTCATTAGTACGATCCACATAAATACTTATTTTGTTTTAGTTTAAATAATCTTGAAATATTGAGTCATGTTTATTTAAAAATTCTTTACCTTTATCACTGTTAATTTTTAGAGGGACTTGCCCCTCTGTAAAGATTTTCTGAAAAGCTTTCTGAAGCTCGAGACCCGTCTTGAATTTTAAAGGCATAAACCCAGGCAAAACGCGAGAACACATCGATGCACGTGAGAAGAAATTTATACCCATCATTCTGCTTTGACAAACTGCTTAGGTCGACTAAATCCACTTGAAATTGATCGAAATGTACAAAAACACGCATGCGATTACGAGGGTAACGAGGTCTAATAGGTTTATGTAACGTGTAAGGTGGAACGCCGCTTAACCAATCACGTGTATCTTTTTCTGAATGGGTTTTTTGTTTAGCTAAACCACGGCCACCTTCAAACCCGGCTGGGTTTTCAGGTTGAAAATAGACTTGATCCATGTCTGGTAATTAAATAAAAGCAATGGGAGTGATCAGATGTATTTAAAGGAAGGTAAATAGAAGGTGTGAAAAAAACAATAAAAACACAACCTGTGCACATTGAATCAATAATATTAATTAGGACGCGTAGTTAATGAATAAAATAAAAAAACCCGGCGATTCTAAACACAGTAGGAAATAAGTAATTAGGTAAAAACGTATGTGATGGACCAAATCATTTACCACCTGTAAAGTAACACCTGTCAACCCTTTGGATACCTGGCTAATTTGAGGGGTTACCTGGAAGGTTATATCTGGCAATTTTGGGGCTTACCTGCCAGGTAATTCATTAAAAATTAATCAAAAAATCAATCCATACATATAAAAATTAATAAATCGAAGGAAAATCAATTAAAAATGCTACACGCGCCTCCCCTCTATGCGCCAATGCTGAGGGTATACTACTTCCATTTCTTTGCAGTAACCCTGTATTTGTAACAACGTATCATGATCAGGCCTTATTGCTTTTGGTGGTTGGTCTATTTCCCTATTGTGTTTTCATTATTGTAGGTAAAATATTTTCATTATGCTTAAAGGTCAATCAGATTCTAGCAATAATTTGAAATGAAATGAAAGCGTCAGCTTTATTATTATTTTTTAACAAGTACATTTACCCCTTTCTATTTGAATCACAGGTGAGAAAGTGAGATCGTATTTGGATACCGAGACAGTGTTAAAATGCCCTTTTGAAAATCCAAGATGGTTTCATAAACTAGAAGAAGATCATGAATATGCTGCTTTAGAAAATTTTAGTTATATGAAGGCCTACAACAATACATTGAAGTTTATTGCGTATATTGGAACTTACGGTTTTTATGAATGTCGCTCAACAGTTGCTCAATCCAGGAATTGCTGTTTTTATTTAGAAATCGGTAAGAAATATTAGACAATCTTAACCTTAATGTATTCAAAATTTTCAAGTACACTGCTCACAAAAATTAGGGGATATTTCAAAATGAATAAGAAGCGATAAAAAAGAAGCGTTTGTTTTTTTATGTATAGCAACAAAACTGTTGATACCAAACTTTCATTTCATTGGTCAAAATGCACTATAAAAAGGCTTGAGTATCTGCACTTTCCTTGCAGGGGCTTTATAGCAATGCCCCTGCAACACAATTTGCTCGAATCCGAAGCCTGGAAACCATAGGACATTTGAAGCTGGTCAAACACAGACGACAGTTGCAGTAGCACTTGGAACATCCGAAAGTACGATTAGCAGACCATGGAATTGCTTTCAAGAGACTGGCACAGTACAAAGAAGACGAGAGCAGGGTCGCTCATCTTCTACAACAGCATGAGATGACCGCTACTGGACATTATTGGCAAGAAGGAACCAGCACAGCAATGCAACGGAGCTGTGGGGACAGTTTTTTGCTGCCACTGAACAACGGATATGCATTCAGACCATACGAAATTGGCTCCATCGTGTTGAACTGTATGTCCAGCGACCAATGGTAAGATTTCCGTTACCTACTGAACAAAATAAAACATTTAAAAGATGGGCTGATGAGCATCGTTATCGTGATGAGTGGTCGATTTGTCTTCTTCTGCGATTCCGATGCATTGGAAAAACTTCTGGCAAACAGTTCAATACCTCCCACAACAGTTCTTGGGTTGGAAGTTGCCCTGGAATAAGAGTAGCAGAGGATCCCACAAGAACTGCTGGACAAACTGATCTTGCCTCCTGTCAATGTGTTCTGTCATCCAGTTTAACATGCTTCTGTTCACCCCCAACAATATCTCGCTTGCTACTCAATTACATTAATCAAGTTTGCATAGTCGGACAAATGTCTTTGAATTGTCATTTCTTTTTTATCAGTTCTTTTTAATAAACGAAAATCAAGTGCTTCTTTTTATCGCTTCATATTCTGCATTTTGAAATATCTGCTTATTTTTGCGAGCAGTGCAAATTATTACGTATTTCCTTAAGTATCATATAATTTATACCTTTTACTACTAGAGTCGATAAATTCTTAGACTCGTCGCCATGTGGCGAGACTGTACAGAACTTTCTACATAACACAATCCCCGGAAAGCGCCATCTATAGCACATCAGACACAGCATATGAAAAATTCACGATGATACACTTCAACAATATACTATTAAAATTGTGTGTCCTTGTAACCTGCAAGCCGCAAAGTGGCCATGTAGGAGATTGAGCAACATACCAATATTGTTTTGTCAGACACCAGGGCATTTCGCGACAGAAACTCTAGATTGACTGTCTTCTATTGTGGATCGTACAGGAAGCATCACGTTAATTGGTCACCTTGGCGGTTCAGAAATTGTCAACAAGGTCCCCGCAGATGGTCATGCACATCGGTTGTACATGTCATGTACAAGTCCCTGTCAGAATGATAATAGTTACCTCGTCTCATTCCTGCTGCCTAGGAATTTCATTAATTATAGGGAATGATTTTCACCGACAATCTTTTGCATTTCCCGGATTGTTTTCCTGGTTCTGATCGCCACAGAGATCCTGCAGGCATTTGATCTTCAATGCCGCACACAACTGAAGCCAGTAACACGGCTCACATCCGCACACAGATGCAAATTGAAAAAACAATGAAATATTAAGGAAACGAATGGATGAAATAGAGAATGTAACAAAAACAGTGGAAGAATTTTAAAAAAAGAGTATGACTGTGTAAGATTGAAGCCAAGTGAACTTTAGATACGGAATCAATATTTAAGTTGAAATTGGAAGCACGGCAGTAAGCTGAATTACTCCTGTCTTTTTGTAAACTTTCTTTTAAAACCCGCTTTTCTAGTGGTTCTGTAGGATCTATTGAGAAACATTACAGATCAAATAATCAATTTCTTAAAAACATCGAACAAGCACAAGACGTATGCTTGAACAACACATCTTTTTGACAAAATTTAATGTTTGCACTCTGCTTCATCCTCGACATGGGCCATTTAGCGGCCTACACGCTTTCATGTCACTCGATCACCACTGTACTGCTGCAGTGAACCGTCAGGAATCAACCATGGCAGCGAGTCCTTAGAGTTTTGACTCTATTACAGTATTATATAATCTTGATCCAGGACAATTGGTTTAATGACGATTGGTCTAACGCCAATTGGTCCAAATTCCGATTGGTTCAAATTCCGATTGCTCTAAATACCGTTTGGTCCAACTTCCGATTGGTCCAAAACGAGACTACAATGACTGTGTGACGACCCCCTCCCCCTTTACTTTCATGAACACTAAACAAACAGCTAACGCGAATCTGTCGAGGGTTCGGGACTGATCTATTCGAGTGGAAAGTATTGACTATCACACATAAAAATTAAAAGCATTAAAACACTGCTTATTCCAGCTAAATGTTAAATCAAAAACATTAAACCACTGAAATTGCAAATTAAACCATAAATAAAGGTAATATGTCTCTAATATCAACAAATTAATACTGCCGAAGAGTTAAACTTACAGCTAGTAACAGATAATGCCAGTGCTAAAGGGTCTCTTAGCCTATTACGCCACAACTGCTATAATACTGCTATACTGATCTAGAGTGAGTACAGGTGATAATTCTTGGACGGGGAAGTATGATATATAGTCATGTCCGATTTCCATTGTTGTTTCAGGGGCAGACAAAAATGTTTAAAATTTTCCGTATACAATCACCCTCTATCGGGAGATTTCAAGCTTTGTTTCTACCTGAATTATATTCTTAAATTATATTCTTTCATAATACTATAAATTTTATAACAATATTCAAGATGACATTTCTAATCATAGCCTACAATTCTCTATCATTGTAGGCTATGTTTCTAGTTTTACAAATACATCATTGTATTAATTTCCTTTTTTATTTTTCGTTTAAATATTGAGAATTAATATTTTTGATCAGAATTTTTTTTTTTTTACGTATATATAATTCATTCCGAATTGTTGTTTCAGGTAGAAAAAATGTTTGAAATCTCCCGATAGAAACAACACCTCCTAGAAAGAAAGCCTATGCACTGAAAATTCATACATTGTTACATGATCATAAGAAGTCATAATTTAGGGCTTATTATTGGTGGAAATATGATTAACAATGCCTTTTTATGATGATGTAACAATGTATGAATTTTCAGTGCACAGGCTTTCTTTTTAGGAGGTGTTGATAGAAATACACGGGAAATATTAAACATTTTTGTCTGCCTTAAACAACAATGGAAACAGCTGAATGAAATGTTCGTTAGTATCAAGGCCACCTAAAAAACAAAGCCTTCTCACTGCCTGTGGACTGCGTCATCAAACCAGGGCTGACAATCCAACTTTCATTGTTTACAACAAACGAAAAAACGCTGATTACATCGGGTGCTTTTTCGTTTGTTGTAAACAATGAAAGTTGAATTGTCAGCCCAGGTGTGATGACGCAGTGACTAGGCTTTGTTTTTTAGGTGGCGTTGTTAGTATCCAGTACTTCGTGGTTTAACCAAGGAATTAAATCAAGAGGAAGTGAAAGCCATTGTTTACTGGCATATACTTGTTCGTCGAGCTTGACTTCGCAAAGCGCAAAGCATCTTGGGATAGGAAGCGGACAATCAAAGTTTTTGCACGCTGGTAAAATATCGTATTTTAGATCACTCTGCCTCTGATTTATTGGAAAAACTTATTTATTATAATTAATAATAATCATCATTTAAAATTTTGATTTCTCGTAGGAGGAACATTGAGTTTCGATTTTCGTAAAACCGAAACCATTTTTCTTCCAGCAAATGGATTATTCATATTCTAGGGCTGTTACTGTTTAGCTCTATTATATTTTAAGTTTAATACAACTTAACGAAGACTGAACAAATTTTCAGCCCAGCTTCAGCTTATAACATACGGTTTGGCTGCCGAGTTTGTCCGCAAACATTGCGTTTCCGGAAGCTAACCTCGGGTCATCGCTTTCATGTCCTCTTTATTTAATTCCTTGGTATAACAAAGGCAAGTAAACAAAGCAGAGTGAACAATTGTCAGCTCCGCTTCCGCAGTGGCAGGCCAGGGGCGAGTTTTTGGACATGAGATCGCGGTTTAGTAAGTATCGCTCATACGTCAAAATTGCGTAATATCAAACCCTTCCAATGGTAATTGCTCTGATCTTACGCAATTTTGACGTATGAGCAATGCTTACTAAACCGCAATCTCAAGTCCAAAAACTCGACCCAGGGCAACACCACCTCTACTCAAAGCCTGAGCGCGAAACTTTCATACATTGTTACATCATCATACCTAGTCATAATTTAGGGCTTATTATTGGTAGAAATGCAATTAAAGATGACTACCTATGACATTTTAACAATGTATGACGTTTCCGCGCTCAGGCTTTCTCTTTAGGTGGTGTTGGCCAGGGATGTTAACAAAGCAGAGTGAACAATTGTCGTCAGTTCCGCCTCGTGTACCACATCAGACTTTAGAGAAAGAAAGATTTGGTCGACTACGCAGCCGACGAGAATGACAGGCCACGATACTGAAAAATCACCTGACCATAGTAGTCTGAGCAACAATCCGATCTTCATTGTCTTCTTTTTGGAATTTAACAATCAGCGATTTTTCGTTTGTTGGAAACAAGGTTTTTTTTAAGATATTAATTATTTTGGCTGTAGCGTTCAGACCAGCGAACCAAACACAATAAACTCGATATATACGTACTCCTCTCATTAAGGCGATTTTTTTTTGTAAATAACTTGTTTGGC
>JAHWFO010090544.1:155563-202950 GCA_023313115.1 Rhysida immarginata | reverse complement strand
ATACTGGCCGCACTAGAAACGTCTCTCGGTGGACAATCCGTCGGAATCTGCATGCCCTCGGGTTTGGCAGCTGTCGCCCTACACGGGTGCCAATGCTTACCCAGCGTCGTCGGACACTCCGGCGTGCATTTGCCACCGACCATCTCGGCTGGACTCTGCAACAGTGGCGTAACGTCATATGGTCAGACGAGTCACGATATCGACTGTACCATGCTGATGGGAGGCACAGTGTGTGGCGCAGACCTCACGAAATGATGGATCCCGCATGCCAACAGGTGGTGGTGCAGGGTGGCGGGGCGTCAGTGATGGTCTGGGGTGCATTTTCCTGGTTTGGAATGGGCCCTCTGGTTATCCTGGACCAAACGTCGAATGGTCCACGGTATCGTCAACTCGTCGGAGACCATCTGCACCCGTTTTTGACATTTCAACACCCTGATGACGTAGCAGTCTTTCAAGATGACAATGCTCCACCACATTGCTCCAATGTCGTTCGCGAATGGTTCGAGGAGCATGCAGGAGAGGTCCAACGACTGAGCTGAATCTGACATGAATCCCATCTAGCATATCTGGGATGCTGTTGAAGTCAGGCTCTGGATCATCCGCCCATGAACGGGCAGCAACTATCTTCGGCTCTGCGGACTATCTGGTGTCAACTGCCTCCAGAAGTGTACCAGGGACTTGCAGACTCACTACCACGCCGTATTGCTGTAGTCCACAGGGCCAGAGGTGGCCCGACCAGATATTAAGTAACTATTAAGTAACTAACTCAGTGTATGTTTAGTTTAGCAGTAAATTTGAGTTTTACACATCCAACCCACTGTCGGTTCTTACAACACTGTAAGCAAGTCCAAAACAACTCTTGGCCTTCCCCGCGAGGTTGAGCCATTCGGACACGAGTTAAATGAGCTAGGGCCCTCGCAGGATGGCACAGTAAATTAAGTTACTTAGTGACAATCCAACGATGGGGAAGATTCCTTGGGTTCACATGTGGATAACAGACCATAGGCAAGCTATTCAAAACGTTTCAGAAGTTTGTGAACAGACCTCGTATAACGCTAATAAAAAATACAGTAGATGTTTCACAATTGTATATTATCTGCGTCTGGTCCTTTGTCTTTTTTAAATTTAAAGCTTAATTGTCTGTTTTAAAGGTCGTACCATTCTTCTTTCGACGCATCACATGGACGAAGCTGATATCCTAGGCGATCGCATTGCAATCATTGCAAACGGCCATTTAAAATGCTGCGGATCTTCATTGTTTTTGAAGAATAATCTAGGAGATGGATATCACCTGTACGTTGTGAAAAAACCATCGGACGTTTCGCCAGACACGGAAGGTAGGTGCATTTCACTTATTACTCTATTGCTCCCGACCGGAAGTTGGTGTCCGCCATCTTGGCTTTCAGAAAAAAAACTGCCGACTCGTGGAATACCGTCTTGCGGAGGGACGACTGTATAGTTAACATTAAAGAAATGCCTTAACAGTTTTGTCTAATTTCAGGTAATACAGGACGAGACGAAACTTTTTTTTCCCACTGCCAAGAATCGGAAGTGACTGAATTCATTCAACAGTACGTTTCGACAGCGTATCTCATGTCGGAGACAAAGTACGAACTCCATTACATTTTGCCTATCACTGAACTGAAGAAAGGAAGTTTTGAAAAGCTGTTTGCTAATTTAGAGCTGCATCTGCATTTGCTGAACATCAGCAGCTACGGCATTAAGAATACCACTTTAGAAGAAGTGTTTTTGAAAGTTGCGGAAGGCGTCAGCTCGACCGAAAACGTGACTCCGGATATAATTAACGACACCGTGAACGCCGAGGAACTGCGTTCGAATGTGAAGGAGATGAACATACAAGAAGCGGTGGGCGATAATTTTAATAAGAAATTTCAAGAACGAAGTGAAAACCAAGCTTTCAAGGAAAAGGATTTTTCGAGTGAGTTGTTTGTTTTATAATTGGAAATCGATAAATTAAGCTGTAAATGCCCCCTCCTCCTTGTTATATGCTGAAAAGCATATATTGGTTTCGCTCTGTTTGTGTGTCTGTCTGTCTGTCCGTCCGTATGTCCGACGATTTCTCGAGAATGCTTTAACTTTTTCAAGTTCTTTTTTCGCTGTTCGATAGAGACCCTTCCTGAGCTCACCTGATTAGTTTGTGATTGAAATCGGTCTAACAGACACGTGACTATTGAGGCCCAAACCCCCCAATTAATTTTTTTTATTGGCAATATAAGGCATGTAATATGTCATTCGAACGGGAATGACGAGCACAACACGAATATGACATTCTTTTCGAATTTCGAAATGCTACATCCGAGAAAATGACCCCAAAAAGTACTAAAATGAGCCCTTATTACGAGCTTTAGCTAAAGCTATATATAAGAATACAAGCATAATCAATATCTTTGTGTCTGGCCGGCCATCGTTTGCACGATAACGTGAAAATGGAAGAACTCAACTGCGATATATAAACTTTTGATGAGCTCTCGTGGCCCCCTTCAGGCACGTGCACTAATGTTAAGAATAAGAACTTAGGGCATGTAATATATCAATTGATTCGTACCGACGAGTCATAAGTGAACACAGTGTTACTTCTTGTTTATCACTTAAGCATTGTTGATGGCAGCTTGGAGCACGTGCTCATTTCGTTTTAAAATTCAGTGCTGTTAGGCTTATTGTAAAATGTGACTAATTAATGTTAGGTCTATTGTTAAAAATGGCTAATTAATGTTAGGCCTATAGTTAAAATGACTATATAGCGTTAGGCCTATTGTTAAAAATGGCTATTTAATATTAGGCCTAACGTTAAAAATGGCTAAATAATATTAGGCCTATAGTTAAAAATGGCTAATTAATGTTAGGCCTATAGCTAAAATGACTATATAATGTTAGGCCTATTGTTAAAGTGACTATATTATGTTAGGCCTATTGTTAAAAATGGCTAATTAATGTTAGCCCTATTGTTAAAAATGGCTAAATAATATTAGGCCTATTGTTAAAAATGGCTAATTAAAGTTAGGCCTATATTTATAAATGATAGAATCAAAGGTATTTCTATTGTTTATTTAAACCAAGTGAAAGTGAAATATTGAAATTTAAAATCACATCTGCGTCACAGGTAAAGCTCCTTGGAATGCTTACAAGATTTTTCCCGACAATGCTTTGCAAAAATGATTAAGAAGAGATGAATGGTTACTTTGATTAAGAAAGGATGAATAGCTCTAGCGGTGGAAAGAACATAGGCGAATAAGTTTGAAACATTTAGACGTGCGAGCATTTCATTTGTCATTTCACGCGTGTTTGGAAAGATTCGTGTGAACGCTGCAATCGAATACGTAAATTGACATGCAGTTTTCGCCATTGCTCTATATAAAATATGACTGTAATATTAAACAACATATATTTATATTCTTCTTTTCAGCATATTTGAAAATCGTTTTACGAGTTATGTTCTTGTTAATAACCGTCTTCATTAGCAATACCTCTTAACAGTTTCCACGCTACTGTAAAGGAAGGAAAAACCTCTAATCATAAAAAGAAACATCCTAGATATGAATATTTTGTGCCCTGTGGTGCGTGGGAGGGGGGGGGGGGATGCCGTAAGGATCCCCTGACGATAATTCACTCCCAAGCACAACAGGAGCGGGTTTTTGGACTTGCGCGGGGTGAATGTTATATTAGCAAGGAGTAGAGGCTGACAAACGATAAATCATTCATTTTAATTGATTAGAACCAATAATTATGAATACATTTTATTAATATTGAAAATTGGGGGCCCCACACTAAAATACTAAACAATCAATTAACCTTTTTAGCAAGCTGTGTCAGACGTGAACTGTGGCGATCCATGGTAACAAAGCGCGAGCTGGTTATCTCTAGTACAGAGGGTAGATTATTGCAAGCGATAATCTGCGGCACCTACTCCTATGAGGGAGTTTTGCGCCATCCCAGTAAATAACGACTGCTACGAGATGACAGTAGCAGCCGGGACCGACGGCTTAACGTGCCCTCCAAAGCACTGTGGGTTTCATGATGGAAGAGCTGCTGGCGGACAAACAAACCAGTGGCTATCACCAACTGCTGGAAAACCAGCACTGGTCACTCGGCAAATGGGTCAGACTAAAGTCCCCCAACAGCCGTGCCCCAAATGGCTGTCCCACCAGCAGTGGTCCTCGAGCCCTGGCCGTCACCCAACCAGCAGCTGGCCGCGCCTGAAGTTGCTGAACTCCATCGATTAGCTAGCCAACCGACGAGACAAGCAGGCCACGGCCACCCCCTGCGAGCTGGGTAACAAAGCCAGGCTCTCCGTCTTCAAATCTATCTTTGTCCCCATTCTCACCTATCTTTGTCGAAAGAGTGCGATTGCGGGTACAAGCGGCCGAAATGAGATTTCTGAGAGGTGCGGCAGGTGTTACACTCCCTACTAGATAGAGTGTACAGCAGCACAATAAGGGAATCTTTAGGTGTCGAGCCGCTACTTCTCCGCGTTTAGAGATCTCAGTTGCGCTGGTATGGCCACGTGAAACGGATGCCGCAAACTAGTCTTCCTATGCAGTTGTTATTTTCCAAGCCGGTGGATAAGAGACCAAGGGGTCTGTGGATACCAGGTGGCTAGACTACGTGGAGAATCTGGGTTCGAGTCGCTTGCATATTACCAGGGAGGACATGCACCTGATGGTGGAAGATCGCGATCGCTGGAGATCCTCCATAGGGCTGCTGCCCCCGCGACCCTAACGGATAAGCGGGTTTGAAAAGTAAGTAAGTACAACGCGAAATACCTTGTATTGACGAGCTATTAAATAACAACGTGCACCAGCACATGGGAAACCAGTGAGCAAATCATGCTACGTGCCCAGCCTGTAATACCCACAACCAGGGCCGCCAGTACCCAACGAGAGTGAATCGAGTGCGAGAACTACCCCACAAAGGCGTCAAGCCCTCCTTTCTTTTGTTGCCAATCAGTGCTATACACTGAGTTAGCAAAACTCATGGGATAGTTACTTAATATCTGGGAGTGCAGCAATACGGCGTGATAGTGAGTCTGCAAGTCCCTGGTACACTTCTGGAGGCAGTTGACACAAGATAGTCTGCAGAGCCGAAGATAGTTGCTGCCCGTTCGTCGGCGGATGATCCAGTACCCGGAGCCTGACTTCAACAGCATCCCAGATAGGCTCGATAGGATTCGTGTCAGGGCTCCGGGCTGGCCAGCTCGGTCGTCGGACCTCTCCTGCATGCTCCTCGAACCATTCGCGGACGACATTGGAGCGATGTGGTGGAGCATTGTCATCTTGAAAGACTGCTACGTCGTCAGGGTGTTGAAATGTCAAAAACAGGTGCAGATGGTCTCCGACGAGTTGACGATACCGTGGACCATTCAACGTTTGGTCCAGGATAACCAGAGGGCCCATTCCAAACCAGGAAAATGCACCCCAGACCATCACTAACGCCCCACCACCTGTCGGCATGCGGGATCCATCGTTTCGTGAGGTTTGCGCCACACACGGTGCCTCCCATCAGCGTGGTACAGTCGATATCGTGACTCGTCTGACCACATGACGTTACGCCACTGTTGCAGAGTCCAGCCGAGATGGTTGGTGGCAAATGCACGCCGGAATGTCCGACGACGCTGGGTAAGCATTGGCACCCGCGTAGGGTGATGGCTGCCAAACCCGAGGCATGCAGATTCCGACGGATTGTCCACCGAGAGACGTTTCTAGTGCGCTCAGTATGGAACTGGTCTGTGATTTGCTGCAGTGTTGCGCTCCTGTCTCTCTGAATGATTCGTCCCAGGTGTCGCCGGTCACGATCGTTCAGGGCAGCTGGACACCCGGTATGGTGCCTGTTGTGGACTGTGATGCCTTCATCCAGCCATTCCCGATACACCCTGGAGACAATTGAGCGGGGAAAGCCAAATTCCTGCACCACTGCCGAAATGGAACATCCCGTGCGTCGGGCACCTACTATCATACCAAGCCATTTCTGATTAATCACTTATCCAAGCTCTTCCCACAACGTCTAATGGTCCATTCCCAGAATCCGTTACCCCTGTGAATTCGTGAGCCATGCCCATCAATCGATGTGCTCGCTATCCCATGAGTTTTGCTAACTCAGTGTATACTGTGCCTTCAGTTAACTATTTTACTTTAGAAATGTGAGGTTTAAAGTAAAACGTTAAGAAAATTCTGATTACTGAACAGTTCCCTCTATTTGTTTACAGTTGGTGAAAAAACGTGGGAAGGCGATAGCGTAAACCACGTAGAAGGCAACTTCCTTCTGATCCAGCAATTTTGGGCCATTTTAGTGAAGCGTTATCTGTGTACGAAACGGAATTGGAAAGGGCTTTTCTCCCAAATCCTTCTTCCGGCCTTTTTTGTTAGCGTAGCCATGTCGGTTGCTCTAACGGCTCCTCAAATAGAAGATTTGCCCCCTCTCATGTTAAGCCCTTCTCAGTATTACAACTACACTCAACCGTTGGGGAACGTGATTCCTTATTCCAACCAACACCAAGGTGAAGAAGAACAAAGGTAAGTGGTCTATCTCTTTAGTTTGTAATAATTTAAGATGAAACCTATCGAGAACTGTGATTAATAACGATGATGAAAGAGTAAATATCTCTTATTTGCAAAAAAATAGAATTTATTATTGTGCATAAGTATTTCATTCAGCATATGCAACACCCATACCTGTTACACTCAAGGTGGCTACGACATGTCACCATCTTAACCAAGTTTCAATTCGCTTCCAATGATTTATTAATAAATCACAACTCTTCAGTTGTCTAACAAGGAGAGGCTACGATGTTGGCATAATGGATTTTTTATGGGACTTGGCGTATAGGAGGAGGGTCCTTGCCTTGTATGTGCCATAGCGTCCGCGAGATAATTAACCTGAAAGTTGGGTGCTCGAAATGGCGCACCTCACGTGAAGCTGTGCACTCGCAATTTGTCAGCAGTGGCAGTAGTGCAACGGTAAAGCGTGCTCTCAGCATCCCATAACTTACCGGGCTTTGCAACAGTTGTGTTACACTCTTTACATCTCCCAAAAAATGGACTGCCCATGATTTGGATAATTCCATTTCGACAAAAGGATCAACTAATATATTGGAAATTACGTGTTAACCTCTGAGTGATCCTAATATCCACGACTAAAGCGATGGAAACGAAACGAGTAGACATCGCTGCTCTCCTGCGCGCGGGCCACACCAAGTCCGAGATTGCCGAGCTCCTCAAAGTCAGCCGGATGACCATCCACAGAGTTGCGAACAGGCTCGAGAATGGGAGAGACCTTAAAGATCAACCTCGTTCAGGTAGACCTCGAGTCGTCGACCGTTTGGCTGTGAGAAAAGCCTTCGAACGAGACCCGACGCTCAAAACGACTGCGCTCGCAAAGAAAAAGAAAATTTCGGTGTCCACAGTGTCCAGAGCGGTCAAAGAAGAAGGCGGAAAGAGCGTGAGGCCTCTGCTCACAGATCGGATATCGGGAACGACGTCGGGAGCGCTGTCGCCGTCTTCTCAACGACTCTAAGAGTCGTGGCAAGCGAATTGTCAGTTTCTCTGACGAAAAGACCTTCACGGTCGATCCTGTGGTCGACAAGCAAAACGTCTGTGTGGTAAGCTTCGACCAGGACATCTCCAAGGTCCACTACGTGTCTACAACCAAGCACCCGGCCTCTGTGATGATGCTTGGAATCATGGCGTTGAATGGCGAGAAAATGCCGCCTGTGTGGTTCCCAAGTGCATACCGGCTAACGGCGGCTGATTACACGGACATCCTGGCAACAAAAGTCCTTCCCTGGGTGAAGAAATGCGGACTACATCTTTCGACAGGACGGTGCCCCCGCCCACACGACCAACACTGTGCAAAACTGGTTGGGGTCCGACAAGACCTTCTGGTCGAAGGGCTTTTGGCCTCCGCAGTCGCCAGACCTCGATCCACTCGACTACAGCGTGTGGGCGCATGTCGAGGGGAAGGCCTGCAAGGTCTGTCACAGCAACGTCGACGAGCTAAAAACATGTGTCAACCGTGTGTGGACCAGAATGAGGAAGGACTACATTCGCAAAGTTTTCAAGGCTTTTCGGCCTCGTCTGGAGCGGGTTCTCGATGCAGTTGGTGGCTACATTGATTAAATGACTAATTACAATGTTATTCTACATGATGGCACAATAAAAACATGTCTAACTGCATCGTCTACATCGTCGTGTCCATTTGTTTGAGGGTCGTCACGAGTGTAACAGAACTTTTGCAAAGCCCGGTATGAGTTGTTGATTCAAATTCCGGCCAGGGAATTTTTTTTCAAAACTCTGCAAAACGTCTTTTTTTCATTATGATTGAAAATGCATTTGCTTGACACACCCCACGTCTCTCTAGGTTTCAGAAGTCGATAGAACAGTAACAATGACGGACGTAACGAAAACTCTCAAATCAGCGGATAGTGAAGCCTCAAAGTTTGCATTTGTCGTGGACATTGCAGCTTATTTGGAAATGTAGCTGCTGGAGGGCATTCATAACGACAACATGTCCTCCTTCTCAAGATGACTATTCTTCTTTGGCCTTCGTGGCCACCTGACCTAAACCCCTTGTGATATTTTTTATTACAGAGTTACCACAAAGATCTCATCACTCATGCAGTTGCTGGCATTGAGAGTCAACACTCATGTATATGAAAAGAGATTCTCTATCTGTTTATATGACCGTTTCCGCTCTATTGATTTCTGAAACCCTGGAGGGATTTTTGAATTTCTCGGGTTTGACATACCCCACGTACCGTGCATTAAAATTTGCTTGTGATCAAGTAGCGTGTTGTTGCTTCTGCCTTTTGTTTTTTACTTTTCTTCATTTTCTTAATTGCTTTTTCCACTTTCCTCAGTTGGAGTTCCGACGCACCTCCCGAGAAGTTAGAAGAAACTTTCCACATGGCATCCGGAGTCGGAGCGACTTGCGTTCTTCGTGATCCGTTCATGTGGTTCGACATCACTCAAGCGAACCTCTCCACGCGTAATTTCTCTCAGCTCGATAATTACTTTGAACCCATGTGCGCTAGCGTCTTTGTAGAAGGAATGAGATTGGAAAATTTTGTCCCGCCCGTCGTGATTGTCGAGCCGACAAGTGATCCTGAAGTTGAAAGGAATAAAACTTTTAATCCTGTAACAGGTAACAAATGCTGTTTGTTTGTTTTTTAAATTTAAATGTGCATTGTACACTGAGTTAGCAAAACTCATGGGATAGTTGCTTAATATCTGGTCGGGGCACCTCTGTCCCTGTGGAGTGCAGCAATACGGCGTGGTAGTGAGTCTGCAAGTCCCTGGTACACTTCTGGAGGCAGTTGACACCAGATAGTCTGCAGAGCCCAAGATAGTTGCGGATGATCCAGTGCCCGGAGCCTGACTTCGACAGCATCCCAGATATGCTCGATGGGATTCATGTCAGGGCTCCAGGCTGGCCAGCTCGGTCGTCGGACCTCTTCTGCATGCTCCTCGAACCATTCGCGGACGACATTGGAGCAATGTGGTGGAGCATTGTCATCTTGAAAGACTGCTACGTCGTCAGGGTGTTGAAATGTCAAAAACGGGTGCAGATGGTCTGCGATGAGTTGAAGATACCGTGGACCATTCGACGTTTGGTCCAGGATAACCAGAGGGCCCATTCCAAACCAGGAAAATGCACCCCAGACCATCGCCGACGCCCCACCACCTGTTGGCATGCGGGATCCATCGTTTCGTGAGGTCTGCGCCACACACGGTGCCTCCCATCTGCGTGGTACAGTCGATATCGTGACTCATCTGACCACATGACATTATGCCACTGTTTCAGAGTCCAGCCAAGATGGTTGGTGGCAAATGCACGCCGGAGTGTCCGACGACGCTGGGTAAGGGCGACGGCTACCAAACCTGAGGGCATGTAGATTCCGACGGATTGTCCACCGAGAGACGTTTCCAGTGCGGCCAGTATCAAACTGGTCTGTGATTTGCTGCACTGTTGCGCTCCTGTCTCTCCGAATCATTCGTCCCAGGTGTCGCCGGTCACGATCGTTCAGGGCAGCTGGACGCCCGGTATGGTGCCTGTTGTGGACTGTGATGCCTTCATCCAGCCATTCCTGATACACCCTGGAGACAGTCGAGCGGGGAAAGCGAAATTCCTGCACCACTGCTGAAATGGAACATCCCATGCGTCGGGCACCTACTATCATACCCCGTTCAAAAGACGTCAACTCGCGACGACCTGCCATTTCTGATTTATCACTTATCCAAACTCTTCCCACAACGTCTAATGGTCCATTCCCAGAATCCGTTACCCCTGTGAATTCGTGAGCCATGCCCATCAATCAATGTGCTTGCTATCCCATGAGTTTTGCTAACTCAGTGTATATTGCATGACTGTTATTAATTAGCGTTATTATTAATATGGAGTTCTTTCAAGGAGTGTTTGAAAAAAGTTTTTTTTCTTTTGATTTAGCATCACCAAAAACCGATCGCTATTATCCGACCTGTCATTGTTCAGCCGACGGAACAGGCTTTGTATGTGCTGCTGATGGCTACAAACAACCCCAGTCCTTTTCAGTTGTCACAGGGGATAAAATGGTTTACCTGATAGACAAAAATGAGCAAGATTACTATTTATATACTACGGATATGTATCGCTTACGCAGGTATGGACACATCGAAACATCCACTGCTGTATACCCTATACACTGAGTGGCCGAATTATTATGACCACCCCCTTAATACAGTGTTGGGCCACCTTTCACTCTTATTGCTGCTTGCATTCTTTCACTCTTCCAATCCATGTCCTGGATCCCGCTGCCTGATAGCCCATTCGATCTCATCCCACAAATTCTCAATGGGATTGAGATCTGGCGATTGTGCAGGCCAACGAAGCATGGTAAACTCTCCGGCATGTTCTTTGAACCATCTGAAGACGATGCTAGCCTTATGACAAGGAGCATTGTCCATCCCCGTCAGAGTACACCATTAACGTAATGAGATGTACTTGATCTGCGACAATACTTAAATAATCTTCCGTGCAGAGGAATCAAAGGACCCAAACAATGCCAAGAAAACATCCCCCAAACCATAATACTGCCGCCACCTGCTTCAAGTGTTGTGGCGATGCAGGTGGGGTCCATGCTTTCGTCTAGTTTTCTCCATATTCTAACCCTGCCATCTGCACGATGCATTTGAAATCGTGACTCATCGGACCACACGACCCTTTTCCAGTCATCTACTGTACAATCCTTGTGCTCCTTGGCAAACTGGAGACGTCTGCTCTTGTTCAAGGCTGACAGTAGAGGCTTTCGAACTGGTGGTCTGCTTCCATAGCCTAAACGGTGTAAACAGTTCGTTCAGAGGTGGTCACAGTTTGTCCTCGATTAAGATTTGCCGCTATTTGACGCACTGTTGCTCTTCTGTCGCCCTGGGCAACTCTGGCCAATCTCCTTTCAGCTCGAGCATTGAGGAGCCTGTGACGTTGAGAGCCGGTTTTTTGCTTGGTAAACATTAATAAGTGCTGCTCTTGAACACTTCACAAGTTCAGCTGTTTTGCTGATACTGGTTCCGACACCGTGTGCGCCGACGATCATCTTGCGTTCAATTTTTTAATTCACGTTTTTTGCCCATATTGTCGCAAAAAAACAGTGTAATTGATGGTTCACCTCACCTGCATTCCCTTTTTATAGCCCTATCTAGCCCTCTGTGACGCAATAGCTCATTTGCCTAAAACTGTCAGGTGGTCATAATAATTTGGCCGCTCAGTGTATATATGTAAAAAAAAAAAATAATAATAATAATAAGGTCTCATATATTCATCCTTTTAAAAAGCGTCAACTTCTACAGATGGTAAAGGAATGTAAACTAAGTACAGTAGTCGCCACTTATTGTAATCACGGTTATCGTCATCATTTTTGCCAGGAACAGAACGCATATACACCGAGTTAGCAAAACTCATGGGATAGTTAGTTAATATCTGGTCGGGCCAGCTCTGGCCCTGTGGCGTGCAGCAATACGGCGTGGTAGTGAGTCTGCAAGTTCCTGGTACACTTCTAGAGGCAGTTGACACCAGATAGTCTGCAGAGCCGAAGATAGTTGCTGCCCATTCGTGGGCGGATGATCCAGTGCCCGGAGCCTGACTTCAACAGCATCCCAGATAGGCTCGATGGGATTCGTGTCAGGGCTCCGGGCTGGCCAGCTCGGTCGTCGGGCCTCTCCTGCATGCTCCTCGAACCATTTGCGGACGACATTGGAGCGATGTGGTGGAGCATTGTCATCTTGAAAGACTGCTACGTCGTCAGGGTGTTGAAATGTCAAAAATGGTTGCAGATGGTCTCCGACGAGTTGACGATACCGTGGACCATTCGACGTTTGGCCCAGGATAACCAGAGGGCCCATTCCAAACCGGGAAAATGCACCCCAGACAATCACTGACGCACCACCACTTGTTGGCATGCGGGATCCATCGTTTCGTGAGGTCTGCGCCACACACGGTGCCTCCCATCAGCATGGTACAGTTGATATCGTGACTCGTCTGACCATAAGACGTTATGCCACTGTTGTAGAGTCCAGCCAAGACGGTTTTTGGCAAATGCACGCCGGAGTGTCCGACGAGGCTGGGTAAGCATCGGCACCCGTGTAGGGCGACAGCTGCCAAACCCGAGGGCATGCGGATTCCCACGGATTGTCCACTGAGAGACGTTTCTAGTGCGGCCAGTATCGAACTGGTCTGTGATTTGCTGCACTGTTGCGCTCCTGTTTCTCTGAATCATTCGTCCCAGGTGTCGCCGATCACGATCGTTCAGGGCAGCTGGATGCCCGGTACGGTGCCTGCTGTGGACTGTGATGCCTTCATCCAGCCATTCCCGATACACCCTGGAGACAGTCGAGTGGGGAAAGCCAAATTCCTGCACCACTGCTGAAATGGAACATCCCATGCATCGGGCACCTACTATCATACCCCATTCAAAAGACGTCAACTCGCGACGACGTGCCATTTCTGATTAATCATTATCCAAGCTCTTCCCACAACGTCTAATGGTCCATTTCCAGAATCCGTTACCCCTGTGAATTCGTGAGCCATGCCCATCAATCAATGTGCTTGCTATCCCATGAGTTTTGTTAACTCAGTGTACATTGAAAATCAGCCGCTTATTGTAATCAAAACTTCAAATTATATCATCAAATTTTTCCCAAAGTGAGGCTTCTGGGCATGGGTATGGCCTAGAAATTCCGTATAAATAAAACGTGAGTTGTTAAATTCAACAGTTCTTCAGCTCTGCAGCATCAAAAATAACGTCATGTTGCATTGTGTCATACTAGCAGTGTGGTATTAAAACCACACTGTTGTCGGCTCTGCCGCAAACAAGTCGTCTGTGCAATCTGTCTGCCACGATCGTCTCGTTCGCACAGGAAAGCGATTCTACTTAATCAATGCGTTTTCCCATTATTAAACATCTCGATAAGAAATCTTTTCAAAATCATTAATGCACCTTTTACAACCTTCTTAGCTGTGTCAGTATCTAATTGTAACGAAGATTGTATATTTGCTTACACAATATCGTCTTCACTCATGAACGCTCGTGCAAGAGAACAAGCAACGAAAACAAATAAACGTCGCTTCCAGGTTGATTGAGGATCAGGTTTGTGAATTTGTCACATCCACAGTGTCTGAAGTCGCTGAACCGGACGAACTGGAAGAAAATCGGGAAGAATATTGTAATCCACCAACATGTAGCGAAATGCGAGACCATTTCTCGCAAGACTTTAAATGGCATTATGAATATGGGCGCTATATTAATGATCTCCTTTGGAACAAAAGTAGGCAATTGAGGAATATAGGATTTTCTTAAATTTCTATGCTGTAATGGTATGTACCTACTTATTTACTCTCCTTGTACTGTTGCGTAGCATCGAAATACAGCGTTATTTAAACTGTATGCAATAAAAAAGCCTCATTTTTTTTTATCTTCGGTTACTGTAATCAAATAGACATGGGACCAAAGTGATTACAATAAGCGGCGACTATTTTGAGATTGGGAGCCATTGGTTGTCAATGCATATTTCAAGCAGTTTGAGATCTCGAATGAGTAATATGTGCGAGGAACTTTTTCGTAAGCTGCTTTCATTTTCAGAGCAGACGTCATTAGGTGTATTCGGCAAATCAGATCTGAGTCAGATCTGACTGGATCAGAGGCACGAAGCGTTCGGCAACTGATTCTGACTGACTGACTGCTCTGTAAACGTGTTCGGCAAGGGACTTGTGACAGATTAAATCCAGTCAGAATCGTGACGTTTGGTCAGTCGAAAAATTCTTGACTGAGGAAGTCAGAAAATTAATCCATGACGTAGCAGGGGTCAAGGGTAACAAAAGATAAGGAAAAAACTGGTTTTAATCTGTTTTCAAAAGGGTGTACCGCGGTACAGCTATGCATTCTGAAATTGCATAAACTTGCCGCGAAAAAAAATCTAAGAAAAAATAAACATAATTAAGGTGTGCTACGAACAAATAAAAGTTTGAGTACCCCTGCACAGACGATTGTTTCGATACGAAAACTTTTCCCTCCTACTACAGGACAATGATTGTATTTTTATTCCGATAGGATTAAAAATATTTCGTTTTCTTCGCTCTCAAAAATGGCTACAGCTGATAGTAGCCTTATTGCCGTTAACGCTGTTTTAATGGGCTCGGGATAGTGAGGATTCATTACTAATTGTCATGTTTATTTTCAAATTAGCCACGTTGGGTTATTCCACGAACTATCTAATGATCTATTCTGCAGGTCGATGTCGCTTCAGTCTTCAAGTCGGTCAGATTTTCAGATTTTGCGTTTGGCACTTCGACTCAGATCAGCTCAGATGCAAGTCAGAAAATCATCATAGGTCACATGACCTAGTCAGATCTGACTGAGTCAATTTGAGTTGCCAAATATGCCTATTTTGTTTTTCCATAACAATAACTTACACCCCATAGCATCATCTTACAGCTCGGAAGAAGTGTTCAGAGTGGCAAACAACAGTCTCGATGCAAGAATGTATTGCGTAAGGAGATGGGTAGCTTGGACCCTGGCAATATTGCATTCGATTTTACTAGTGTTTCATGCAACAACAATTCGATGTACCCAATAGGAAAAAGTCGTGACGAATGAAATTTGGTGATTGTGCTAGTCATGGAAAGACCTCTCCTTCCAATCCAATGATTAGGGAATCACTTGTCCAAGTGCTCATGGGAAGAGAGCAAGCACACCATCATGTTTCAGCCACATCATAAAAGAACATCAGATAGTGTGGTCTTTTCAAATTCTTGTCGATTCCAGCCAACACTACGATGTGTCGCCAAAGTTTAGGCAAAACCGTTTTTTGCATGGTAAACATGTTTATCATCGTCTGAATTTTTTTATAATGCCATAGAATGAAATAAACTAATTCCATACGCGGATTTTTCTTACACAGCTTGCGTATTTCGCACAACAATGACAAATAATAAACATCACATTTTTCTTGTCTCAAAAGTTTAGGCAATAACCGTGACTCCCCATTCAGAATGTATAGCCATTGCAAATTAGTATAAAACATTGAGACAGGTGGAGAAATTCAAGTATCTCGGGATTGCATTCACGAGTGATGGACGGCAGGAGAAAGAATTGGATGCTCGGATCGGTGCAGCAAGCCGTGTCAGACGTGAACTGTGGCGATCCGTGGTAACAAAACGCGAGCTGGGTAACAAAGCCAAGCTCTCCGTCTTCAAATCTATCTTTGTCCCCTATCATTCTCAAAGACCATTCATGAGGCTTGGGTAACGACCGAAAGAGTGCGATCGCGGGTACAAGAAATGAGATTTCTGAGAGGTGTGGCAGGTGTTACCCTACTAGATAGAGTGTACAGCAGCATAATAAGGGAATCTTTAGGTGTCGAGCCGCTACTTCTCCGCATCGAGAGATCTCGGTTGCGCTGGTATGGCCACGTGATACGGATGCCAATGCAAACTAGTCTTCCTAGGCAGTTGTTATTTCTGGTTCTGTATTTGGAATTTACAAAGTTCTAGCAAGAGGTGAACATCATGAAGCACAGCCACGCACTGGACGATCCAGAGAAACCTCATCCGAGAAAAATCATCAGGCGAATCACCAGACCGGCGTCCAAAAACATTTTGTCTGTTAGGCAAATTGCTCAAGACTAAGCTAGCATCCATAAATGTCTTATGGAATGCAAACTTCTTGGTTACGTGAAAATAACAAAACGTCTTCCCCTGAAACCCGAACACATTGAAGCACGTTTGATCTAAGGACGAATGTCTATAAGTTCTCTTTTCAGATGAATGTTAGATGGAATTTAGATAGCCCAGACGACTGGGCCAGTTATTGGTATGACCTGAGAATGGAGAATTGGTGTTCTTTCAGCAGGCTGAATGGAGAAGGTTCTGTGATGGCGAGGGGAGCGTTGGAATTTGATGGTACAACATCATGGGAATTTGTTTGTGGTCAACAGAAGGTGAAAATTGTCAAAAATAAACATTGACTAACAATTTCTTACCATTTCGTGAAATGATTGGTGGATCAGCGTGGATTTTCCAGCAGGACAACGCACCGATCGATAGCATTCCATGGGATTCATGATATGAAGTGGCCTGCAAGAAGCCCAGGCCTGAATCGCATTGAAAATCTCTGGGGAATTATGTCTAGGCAAACTTATGTCGTTCTTTAATTGTTTGTCATTTTTGTACGAAATACGCAAGCTGCATATTTAAAACTCCGTATACGGAATTAGTTCGTTTCATTCTTAAGTATTATAAAAGAAAATTTCATGTTTAGTATAATAAGCGTGTTTGCCTAAACTTTTGCGACGCACTGTAAATGCGTGTGTAGCCTCCGAATTGTTGTCACTCTAAAAACGTTCCTTCACGTATTGCTCTTTCAATATCTCTGGCTCTTGATATATTGTAATATTCAATTTGCAGTCCTCTACCGTCTGTAAAGTTTTACCCTAAAGGTTTGCGATAACCTTGTATTTCATTTTGTAATTTATTGTTAGGATAATCTTTCGTAAACGTTTTAACAGATACGGTGCTCTCTCGTTCGGCCATGTTAGAGAATTTGTGCCAGAAACGTTTGGGAAAAATGCCCCGCCGTTATTTCGGAAGATTGCGGTTAGGAAAGTAGCTAAGGTGAGTTATCCGTTTGTTTTCAGGGACTTTCTGGGGTGCCATTGTCTAGAATTAGGAATCAGTGACCATGAAGGCTTACACTAAAGGGTGGTTCACATTCCGCAACTTCGCGCGGAGTGAAGCGTTTTCCCGAATCCATGTGTTTTCTAGGTTCACAAAGCCGCATGTATTAAAATGCGGAGCCGTTTCGCATTCAGTGGGAACGAAGCAGGGAGCTAGGCGAAATTCCTTCTATGCTTTCAACCTGCGTCCTCCCCATCCCTCCCAGCTAGGCGAACTCCACTCTGATTGGATGTTCGATGAGTCGTTCTTTCATCCAGTCTCTGTTGCTTTCTAGACATCGTGTTTAAACATCGTGATAACGTGGCTTTCTTGGCATCGTGTATATGTATACACCGAGTTAGCAAAACTGATGAGATAGTTACTTAATATCTGGTCAGGCCACCTCTGGCCCTGTGGAGTGCAGCAATACGGCGTGGTAGTGAGTCTGCAAGTCCCTGGTACACTTCTGGAGGCAGTCGACACCAGATAGTCTGCAGAGCCGAAGACAGTTGCTGCCCGTTCGTGGGCGGATGATCCAGTGCTCGGAGACTGACTTCAACAGCATCCCAGATATGCTCAATGGGATTCGTGTCAGGGCTCCGGGCTGGCCAGCTCGGTCGTTGGACTTCTCCTGCATGCTCCTCGATCCATTCGCGGACGACATTGGACTGATGTGGTGGACATTGTCATCTTGAAAGACTGCTATGTCGTCAGGGTGTTGAAATGTCAAAAACAGGTGCAGATGGTCTCCGACGAGTTGACGATACCGTGGACCATTCAACGTTTGGTCCAGGATGACCAGATGGCCCATTCCAAACCAGGAAAATGCACCCCAGACCATCACTGACGCCCCACCACCTGTCGGCATGCGGGATCCATCGTTTCGTGAGGTCTGCGCCACACAGGGTGCCTCCCATCAGCGTGGTACAGTCGATATCGTGACTCATCTGACCACATGACGTTACGCCACTGTTGCAGAGTCCAGCCAAGATGGTCGGTGGCAAATGCACGCCGGAATGTCCGACGACGCTGGGTAAGCATTGGCACCCGTGTAGGGCGACGGCTGCCAAACCCCAGGGCATGCAGATTCCGACGGATTGTCCACCGAGAGAAGTTTCTAGTGTGGCCAGTATTGAACTGGTCTGTGATTTGCTGCACTGTTGTGCTTCTGTCTCTCTGAATCATTCGTCCCAGGTGTCGCCGGTCACGATCGTTCAGGGCAGCTGGACGCCCGGTATGATGCCTGTTGTGGACTGTGATGCCTTCATACACCCTGGAGACAGTCAAGCGGGGAAAGCTAAATTCCTGCACCACTGCCGAAACGGAACATCCCATGCGTCAGGCACCTACTATCATACCCTCGCGACGACGTGCCATTTCTGATTAATCACTTATCCAAGCTCTTCCCAGAACGTCTAATGGTCCATTCCCAGAATCCGTTACCCCTGTGAATTCGTGAGCCATGCCCATCAATCAATGTGCTTGCTATCCCATGAGTTTTGCTAACTCAGTGTATATTATTTTTTTTAATTAGGAAAAATGACAGAAAACGAGGCACGTGTACACAGAAAACACGCTATCAGTGAATTTCAATATGGCTGACTTGATTGGCAGAAGTGGGTTAGAAATATTTGGTAAGGATTTTGGGACTGGAGAGATGCTCACTCGTAGCTGATTGGATGCGCATTAGGAGCAACTTCTGAAAATTCCAACACTGCTGGAATTTGAAAACCTATGCTGTTGTCGGCTCTAACCTGCTTTCCGCCACGAATTCGTTGAATGTGAAACGGCTCCAGCAACTAAAATCGCGTCCAATGTGCCAGACATGGCGAAATCGCTGAATGTGAATCGTCCTTTACTCCTGATGACAATACATCAATTTAATTTTTATATGAAGACTTTACCAATAGATGGCATTAAAGTGTGAGGTGAGATCAAAAAGTTCTGGGATTGGTTGTGCATCTCGTCGACAAATGTCAGTATAAGTCCACAAATGCAATTTAGGGCGCGTTCGACATGTGCACACTAAATGTACCTAGTGACGTCCCTTAGAGCGAGCGGTGAAAAAAGCGTAGTGCATTTTGTGTGTGTCATGAAAAACGGGAAAGAGCACGAAAGTGGGATGTTCACCTCACCCGTGCTATCGTGAATTATAAACATACTGCTGAAAATAAAACCCATCATAACATCTGCATTCACATGACACGCCGAAATCGATCATTACACAGTAGATTTCAATGTCAGTTTATACGATTATTTTATTATACCTGTTGGCTCTTTAACGGTAACTAAAACTCCGAACTATCTATCGCTACATTTCAAGCTCTAGGGCAGCACCATCTTGCAACGCACTAAACGACTCTGCTCCTAATCTAGGGTCATTTGGTGCGTGCACGAAACGCCCGATAGTGCGCGCACTCGCGATGACGAACACGTGCGGGTTCCATGACGAATACGTTAGTGCGTTTAGTGGACGCACAAAGGCGTTTAGTGCGCGATGTCGAACGCGCCCTTAATTATAGCGTTAACATTCATAAATCAGCTTTTCAAAGGATTTTGTTTCACGTGCATTAGGGACTGAGAAAATACTGCTATTGTGACCATGTGGGTGAGGTCGTCTGCAATTTTATCATGGACATTAAATTTGAGAATGAGCAAATTTGAGCAACGAGCAATCTAAGGAGGACGTTCGGTGAAAGAGACCAGATCTGTGGCGTGAAAAAAATCTGGATACTCCTCCGTGACAATCCACCTTTTCACCGAGCTCTCCTCCCAAGTTGCAAAAAACAACGTCATCTCTCTTCTGCACCCACCCTACACGCCAGATTTGGCTCCTGCAGACTTTGCAGTCTTTCCGAAAATGAAGATCAGTTGAAAGGTTGCTGCTTTGATACAATTGAGCTGGACTCTTATGGCTTTGCAAAGGCACTATATTGAAGAGGACACTGCGTAAATGTATTTAAATAAAGTACTTTCTCTTTAGATGAACCAGTCTCGGAACTTTTTGATCGCAAGTCGTAGTGACGGATCAAATTTTTGAGAAGGCTTAAAAATTATCACAAAAATTGTATGGATTTTGAAATTGTATAGACCCCTGCTTACACTGTCGTGGTGCAAACCTATCCTCGAATGAAATGAGAAAGGAATGCCATTCTCCCTTAAGAAATAAAGAAATTGAGCTAGTGACAGCATGGCTGTACGAGGGTCTGCGATAGCCCAGTTGGTAGAGGCGCAACGTGGAGCTCTGAAACCATATGAGCTGACTGTTCTACTTTATTGGGAGAATACACGCTCGGTCTGTACATTTATCGGACCATTTGCGTGATAACTTTAAAACGGATTGATTTTTTTCAGATTCTGTTTTCAGAAATGTGGCCATCAAGGTTTTAGCTCGGCTGTATCAACTTTAAAGGCTTTTCGTAGACCCCTCTTCAAGTCGATTGCACGTGCTAAAACTGTGACTGTAAAGAATACCAATACGCTACTTGATCAAAGGAGTTGGGACACCCCTGTGAACACCTGCCGTAATTGTGGGACTGGACTGGGCCCGCTCATCAAGGTGGACGGAAACGTCAATGCTGATGGCTACAAGACCATTCTGGATGATGGGGCACTTCCAGCGCTGCGGGAACACTTCGGTGACGGGCCGTTCCTCTTCCAGCACGACAATGCGCCTTGCCACAAAGCAAAATCCGTATCCGACTGGTTTGACGAGATGCGGGTCGAAGAACTGGATTGGCCCGCCCAGAGTCCTGATCTCAACCCCATTGAACATCTTTGGGACGAATTGGATGGTTCGCCCTACATCTGTCCAGGAACTGACCACGACACTCCTCGAGGAATGGAGGTCAATACCTGTGGACAGTATGCCATGTAGGGTGGAGGCAGTGATAGCAGCTCGGGGTGGTCCTACACACTATTGATCGAAGCTTTTTGCGGCTTTACAGTAGAGCAACAGGTGTCCCAACTCCTTTTCATGTAGTGTATAATGACATGTAATATAGCAATCGATCCGTCAAGAATGAATATACCGTTATTTTCTATTTATCTTTTAAGCATTGTTGACACGTGCACGTGCGTATGATTCCATTTTCATTTTTTCCTTCTAGGTCTGGTTTAACAACAAAGGATTCCACAGCATGCCCACCTACATTAATACTTTGAACAACGCAATTTTGCGAGCAAACATGAATGCTTCCGTATCAGGGCAGCCAGCAGCTTACGGTAATCCTTTTAGTTTAATTTACGTTAACTAAACTTCAGACCATTAACGTTAATTCCCTGCTTGTTTAAATTTCTCAGCCTGTTTCTTGGAGCTGGTGTGCTCTTTGATGGGAGAGAATTTCTTACGAGGGGCATTCGAAAAGTTTCCGAAATCATGGTATAGCACTCTAATGGTAGGACATACGGCAGTGCTTACCTATAGTGCGTTTCATTGCAACCTGAGTGTGTTAGAACAGTTACGGGACCGAATAACATGTAGTTGATCCAATATCAATGCCTCGACGATGTCGCAGGTGACTAACATTGGAAGCGAAGACGAAGCAGCTTCAGCCATTTTGGATGTTGCTATTTCTCACCAATCACAACAACTTACGCCGCACTACTTTTCTACGCGACGTCACATCAGGGCGTGAAAAGGTTGCGTAACTGTTCCAATACACTCAAATTGCTCTGAAATGCACTATAATCTCCTTCAAAATAGCACTTTTGTGAGAACACACACTTGCTTCATTGAATCTGCCATTCTTGGCAGCATCGGACTTCTTGTGGAATCTTCCGGAGTAGATGCTGTGTCAAAAGACTGTGATTATTTTATCATTTCCAAAAAAATGGATAAAATTATCTATAAATAAATTGGCTGAGATATTGTTACGAGAAAAGAATTAACGGTTTATAAGACAATAGTACATACACTGAGTTAGCAAAACTCATGGGATAGCAAGCACATTGACTGATGGGCATGGCTCACGAATTCACAGGGGTAACGGATTCTGGGAATGGACCATTAAACGTTGTGGGAAGAGCTTGGATAAGTGATTAATCATAAATGGCACGTCGTCGCGAGTTGACGTCTTTTGAACGGGGTATGATAGTAGGTGCCCGACGCATGGGATGTTCCATTTCGGCAGTGGTGCAGGAATTTGGCTTTCCCCGCTCGACTGTCTCCAGGGTGTATCGGGAATGGCTGGATGAAGGCATCACAGTCCACAACAGGCACCATACCGGGCGTCCAGCTGCCCTGAACGATCGTGACCGGCGACACCTGGCACGAATGATTCAGAGAGACAGGAGCGCAACAGTGCAGCAAATCACAGACCGGTTCGATACTGGCCGCACTAGAAACGTCTCTCGGTGGACAATCCGTCGTAATCTGCATGCCCTCGGGTTTGGCAGCCGTCGCCCTACACAAGTGCCTATGCTTACCCAGCGTCGTCGGACACTCCGGCGTGCATTTGCCACCAACCATCTTGGCTGGACTCTGCAACAGTGGCGTAACGTCATGTGGTCAGATGAGTCACGATATCGACTGTACCACGCTGATGGGAGGCATCCTGTGTGGCGCAGACCTCACGAAACGATGGATCCCAGCATGCCAACAGGTGGTGGGGCGTCAGTGATGGTCTGGGGTGCATTTTCCTGGTTTGGAATGGGCCCTCTGATTATCCAGGACCAAACGTCGAATGGTCCACGGTATCGTCAACTCGTCGGAGACCATCTGCACCCGTTTTTGACATTTCAACACCCTGACGACGTAGCAGTCTTTCAAGATGACAATGCTCCACCACATCGCTCCAATGTCGTTCGCGAATGGTTTGAGGAGCATGCAGGAGAGGTCCAGCAACCGAGCTGGCCAGCCCGGAGCTCTGACACGAATCCCATCGAGCATATCTGGGATGCTGTTGAAGTCAGGCTCCGGGCACTGGATCATCTGCCCACGAACAGGCAGGAACTATCTTGGGCTCTGCAGACTATCTTGTGTCAACTGCCTCCAGAAGTGTACCAGGGACTTGCAGACTCACTACCACGCCGTATTGCTGCACTCCACAGGGCCAGAGGTGGCCCGACCAGATATTAAGTAACTATCCCATGACTTTTGCTAACTCAGTGTAGATAGATATCTTTATTTATTTATTTAATCTAAGGAAATGTCGGTAACGTGTTATGATTTTTTTTGTAGGTATCACTGTCATTAATCATCCAATGGTCGATACCAATTCTATCCCAATTCGTGATCAAATGTAAGGAAATGATTTTGTTTAAATCTATTTATGTACATTTTATAATATACGAGGGAGAATCGGAAAGTACCGTATTTTTTCGATTATTAGCCGCATTCACTTTAGGCCGCAGCTGCCATTTGATGGTGGAACGAAAAAATAACTTTTTATAGGCCGCAATTCACATTAGGCCGCAAAAAAACTTGGCCTTAAAAGATCGAAATACTTCGTTTTAGCGTCCCATAATACTGGGTGGGCAAGAAATAACGTGAGGTGTTCAGAGCTCGCTAGCGAGAATTCTATTAGGCCAAATCCAGTACATTTTGGTGTATATACTTAGTGGAACATGCAGTTTCCATTTGTGCAAAAGAAAAAAAAATAGTACCAAAAGTCACCATAGGGGGCGCTTATTTCAAGAAAACAATGAATACATTTGCATAAGCGTGTTCCGTGTCCAGCAATCGTGACAATAAAAGGCAAGGCTGAGGATTTCCCATCGTTCACGAACGAAAGGCCTGACGATGACGCTTACTCTACCTGACCGGGCGTTATTAGTCGAGTTGTTTTATCAGAAGAGTGACAATGCAAGTGCTGCCTTTCGTGAATTCCGGCGATCGAAAACGTTACGAAGAGGACCGACGAGCATAACTAACTTACAACAAATGATTAAACGATTTGAATCTACCGGAACTCTAGGAGTGCAACCGGGCCGGGGACGCAAACGAATCGGGCAGCAACACGTTGAAGAAGTTGCAACTGCTGTCGTGGAACGGGAGACGACTACTGTGCAGGGTACCAGCAGTGCACACGCAATAGCACGCCAAACAGATATCCCATATTCGACGGTGAGGAAAATATTGCATAAGATATTGCCATTTAATCCCTATAAACTCACTCCCACCTGTTCAACAATTGCTTCCTGGAGATGAACGTACCCGAACTGACTTTGCGTTGAGATTTTTAGCACTTCGTACGGAAGTGGATGATGCATATGGAGTGTTGAGGCACATTTTTATTTGAATGGTGATATCAATACCCACAACTGCATCAAATCGACAAGTGTGTCTGCCAACTCGTATGCATTCACCGAAACTAACAGTATGGTGCGGCTTTACTGCTTCTTTCGTCGTCGGCCCGTACTTCTTTGAAGAAATCCGTCCCCGTGGACCGGTGACTCGTTCCGTCAATTCTGCCAGGTATGCCGACATGCTCGAGAATTTTGTGATACCACGATTGCAGGAAAAGGGTCGTCTGGATTCTACCATTTTTATGCAGGATGGTGCGCCACCGCACGTCTGACGTCAGGTGCAGCAGATCTTGCGAGAACGTTTTTCAGATGACAGAATAATTAGTCGTGCATTTCCCACGGTATGGCCACCCAGGTCGCCTGATCTCAACCCTTGTGATTTTTGGTTATGGGGATATTTGAAAAGCCTTGTGTATCGAGCACACGTTCCTGACCTCTCAGCCTTAAAGGATCAAATAACATTCCATATCAGACTAATTAATGCAGATGTGCTGCGAGCTGCCGTAGAAAACGTCGTGTAGCGCATGCAGCTATTGGAACAGCACACTGGTGCTCATATTAAAAATAAAACATTGTTTATTGTTGTTACTAAAGTTGGTTTGTGCGGTCTTTGTTCATTTGACAATTAGGTATTCATTGTTTTCTTGAAATAAGCGCCCCCTATGGCGACTTTTGGTACTATTTTTTTTTTTTTTTGCTGAAATTGAAACTGCATGTTCCACTAAGTATATACACCAAAATGTACTGCATTTGGCCTAACAGAATTCTCGCTAGCGAGCTCTGAACACCTCACATTATTTCTTGCCCACCCGGTACAATTAAATTCTCTTTGAATGTTTGAAATTAATTTATGAAATGTAAATTCCCATTACTTTCCAATGCTTCTTCATATTACAGAGATAACCATTTGGATTCATAAAAAAAAATGTTTGCAGAAGCAACCTCTCAAATGTATGAAAACAAAATTATAATATCACGTTGCTTTCTTTTGATGTTTTAGGTCCTATAATTTATGATATTTAACATTGCAAATACGAGGGCAGTCCAGAAAGTAGTACCCGTTTATGCATATCGATGGCGCCACTAACCCAAATGAAAGCAGACGATGCAGGTATCGATACCAACATCTTAGCTTTGCTGAGGTCGAATTTGGAGTTCATTCAGTGCGTGGTTTGAGTTTTGTGACGGTTTAACATGGAAAAGAAGATAGAAATTCCCACGAAATGCAAAGTGCAAGCCTTCATCCGTTTTTTGAATGCAGAAAGCGTCCGTCCCAGCGAAATTCATCGCAGAATTACGGAAGTTAACGGCACGGGAACTATGGATGAGTCATCTGTAAGGCGTTGGGTTCGAAACTTCAAAAAGGGACGAGCTATTGTGCACAATGAACAGCAGTCGGGTCGCCCATCCCTTATCACTGAAGATCTCGAGAAACGTGCCGATGATTTCATCAGGCAAGATCGGCACGTAGAAATTAGTGAAATGTCAGTACCCAAAATGCTTTCCGACGAGCACAAGAGCAATCACATGGGTTCAGCGTTGTCTTTCTGGACTCGTTACAATCAACACGGCGATGAATTCCTCGACCAATATGTTACTGGGGATGAAACCTGTGTGCGCCATTTCACACCTGAGAGCAAATGCAAGTCCTTGGAAAGGCACCGTCCACGATCTCCAACAAATCCGTGCAGTTTAAGCAGCCGCTTTCAAAGAAAAAACTGATGGTGCTTCGGTCTTCAGTCTTCGCATTTGGGGTATTTTCTATCTTCTTTTCTATTTTAAACTGTCACAAAACTCTCAGGTGTCAAATGGCACACATAGGTTTCATCCCCAGTAACAATTTGGTCGAGGAATTCATCGCCGTGTTGCTCGTAACGAGTCAACAAAGACAACGCTGAACCCATGCGATTGCTCTTGTGCTCGTCGAAAAGCATTCTGTGCACCCGCCTTGTGCAAATTTTCCTGTAATTCAGATTGTCCGTAACGATTTCGTGAAGTTTCAGGGAAATGCATACACATTTCACTAAGTTTTATGCGCCGATCTTGCCTGATGAAATCATCGACACGTTTCTCGAGATCTTCGGTGATAAGGGATGGGCAACCTGACCGTTGTTCATTGTGCACAATAGCTCGTCCCTTTTTGAAGTTTCGAACCCAACGCCTTACAGATGACTCATCCATAGTTCCCGTGCCGTAAACTTCCGTAATTCTGCTATAAATTTCGCCGAGACGGACACTTTCTGCATTCAAAAAACGGATGACGGCTCGCACTTCGCATTTGGCGGAATTTTCTCTCTTCTTTTCCATTTTAAACCGTCACAAAACTCAGACCACGCACTGAATGAACTCGAAATTCGACCTCAGCAAAGCTAAGATGTTGGCATCGATACCTGCATCGTATGCTTTCATTTGGATCAGTAACGCCATCGATATGCGTAAACGGGTACTACTTTCTGGACTGCCCTCGTAATTGTCTATTCATTTTAGAGATTTTTTTTAAAGTTCAAATGCAGTAAATTTATTGATAACTTTACGCTGTTGCATATTTTCATTTTAGCTTACAAGGCACCGACGTATTGATTGCCATTTTCATCATCGTGGCAATGTCTTTTGTTCCAGCTAGCTTTGTGTTGTTCATCGTCTATGAGCGTTACATAAAAGCTAAACATTTGCAGTCTGTCAGCGGTGTTCACCCGATCATTTATTGGGTGGCTAACTATTTCTGGGATATGGTAATTATCCGATCCTCAACGTGAAGCTTGCATCATAAGCTGCTTAATTTATATTTTTTCTCCTTTTGTCTATACAGGAGTGGTCCTGGGAATAGTTAGTCAAAATTGGGGATTGGATTGGGCTTTCATATGGAAGAAAAAAGTTCCGATAAACGTTAGTCCAAAAATGCATCCCTTCAGGAGTTACAACGCATTCAGTGATTAATACTAGATTCGGAAATATGGAAGGCCATGAAATGAAAAAATATTGTTATTGAAAATGTCCATTGTTACAGCTTTTTCACATTGCTTTCGTACTTTTTCACGAACAATTATTTGTAGAGCACTCACTTAGAGTAACAAAGAAATAAAAGCCGAACCTAACAAAGAGGGGCCACGTCAAATATGCAAGTCCAAAATTATCCACCACAACTGAATACATCGCAATTAAACACTTAACCAAGGGACAAAACTACGGTTAAACATGGGCCCTAAGCTTGAATTTCGATAAAATAATTGCGTACACGACGATTAAAATGAAAGCAACTAACGGTGCAATCCACAGCCTGACACATAAATACAGAAGAATGGCATTAAACGGAAAGCTTTTTTCCTTAAATGAAGAAATTATACGAGGTCTGTTCAAAAAATACGTAGACTGACGTCATAAAACAAAATATACTTTATTCAGAAGTTACACATCTGGGTCCCCTTCAAAGTACTCTCCTCCCCGACGCACACACTTATCCCAACGGTGTTTCCACTTTTGGAAACAGTCCTGGAACGCTTCTTTTGTGATGTTCTTCAGCGCCTTCGTCGCATTTGCCTTTATGTCGGGAATCGTCTCAAATCTCCTTCCTTTCAAAGGTCTTTTGAGTTTGGGAAACGAGAAGAAGTCACGAGGAGCGAGGTCAGGTGAGTAGGGTGGGTGAGGAAGAACAGTGATCGAGTGTTTGGCCAAAAACTCTCGAGTTCCGAGGGCCGAATGGGCTGGAGCGTTGTCGTGACGAAACAACCGGTCACCACTCGTCCACGTTTCTGGCCTTTTCCGCCGGATAGCATCCCGCAGACACAAAATTAACACAAAATTTCACAGCAACTCTTTGCTCGTTCCAGTCACTCATTCTAAAAATCCGCCAAACGAAAAAAACACACTTCGCAAACAACCGCGTAGCTAATCGACCAATACTGATATTTGCAATCAAAAAACTGCCTTGTAATCAGCGGATCTGTCAGAAGATGGCGACACCAAGCGATTTTGATTGGGACCAACAGGGCCCGCGCAGTTCAAACAGTCGACGTATTATTTGAACAGGCCTCGTATTAGGTATAACAAAACGGTAACGTCGAGTTTTCCGTATGTTGTCACCCGAGCTGAACCACTCTCTAACAAAACTAGCAGGATGGATATTATTCCTCAGAGCCTCTGTCAATTCAATAATAATAGCAATCTTACCTATAGTCGGTAAAGTAGGAAGTTCGTGTCTAGAACACATCAACGTAACCGATTCCAATCTGTTCATTTTAAATGCAGTTCTAATTACTCGGTTATAGGCGACAGACAGGCGATTTAGATTAATAATCGTAGACGAAGCCCAAAAGATGGCGCCATACTCAAGTTTTTTCACAATGACAGCTTTTAAAACCTGCACAAGTTGTTTCTTATTCAAGATTGTCCGTAACCTTTTAGTCAAATACACTGAGTTAGCAAAACTCATGGGATAGCAAGCACACTGAATGATGGGCATGGCTCACGAATTCACAGGGATAACGGATTCTGGGAATGGACCATTAGAGCTTGGATAAGTGATTAATCAGAAATGGCACGTCGTCATTTGAACGGGGTATGATAGTAGGTGCCCGATGCATGGGATGTTCCATTTCGGCAGTGGTGCAGGAATTTGGCTTTCCCCGCTCGACTGTCTTTAGGGTGTATCGGGAATGGCTGGATGAAGGCATCACAGTCCACAAAAGGCACCATACAGGGCGTCCAGCTGCCATGAACGATCGTGACCGGCGACACCTGGGACGAATGATTCAGAGAGACAGGAGCGCAACAGTGCAGCAAATCACAGACCAGTTCGATACTGGCCGCACTAGAAGCGTCTCTCGGTGGACAATCCGTCGCCCTACACGGGTGCCGATGCTTACCCAGCGTCGTCGGACACTCCGGCATGCATTTGCCACCGACCATCTTGGCTGGACTCTGCAACAGTGGCGTAACGTCATATGGTCAGATGAGTCACAATATCGACTGTACCACACTGATGGGAGACACCGTCTGTGGCACAGACCTCACGAAACGATGGATCCCGCATGCCGACAGGTGGTGGTGCAGGGTGGTGGGGCGTTAGTGATGGTCTGGGATGCATTTTCCTGGTTTGGAATGGGCCCTCTGGTTATCCTGGACCAAACGTTGAATGGTCCGCTGTATCGTCAACTCGTCGGAGACCATCTGCACCAGTTTTTGACATATCAACACCCTGACAACGTAGCAGTCTTTCAAGATGACAATGCTCCACCGCATCGCTCCAATGTCGTCCGTGAATGGTTCGAGAAGCATGCAGGAGAGATCCAACAACTGAGCTGGCCAGCCCGGAGCCCTGACACGAATCCCATCGAGCATATCTGGGATGCTGTCGAAGTCAGGCTCCGGGCACTGGATCATCCGCCCACGAACGGGCAGCAACTATCTTGGGCTCTGCAGACTATCTGGTGTCAACTGCCTCCAGAAGTGTACCAGGGACTTGCAGACTCACTCCTGACCAGATATTAAGTAACTATCCCATGAGTTTTGCTAACTCAGTGTATATTTTGCAGTGTAACATAATAATCAACTGATCGACAAATTCATTAAACCCAAGGCTGGAATCAAACAAATTTCCGAGGATCTTAATAGTTGTACAATCACTAAGAATACTCGGACCGAACATAATCTTTGTTTTCTGAACATTAAGACTGAGTCCTCTCATATTACACCAATTAGACAGGAACTCCAAATCCTGATTTAGCAGGCCTATAATTTCATCATGGGTTTCAGTGGGATAAGTAGTAAAGAAAAAGTTATCATCTACGTAACTCATAATTTCGGTGTTAAACGAATGACAATAGACAGAAGCAGTTGAAACGGCAAACAAAAGAGGCCCGAGGCTCGATCCCTGAACTATACCTCGGGTGGATTTCTTACTAATCAAGGGAGATAAACTAATAACATTCGATCTCTCACTCAAGTAATCAGAAAGTAATTCCATATAATCACTATTGACCTCCATCATCGACAGGTCATACAGAAGTTGGCTACGAGATACAGTATCGAAATATCCGTTTGGGCTACAATAAAGTTGCGGCCAAGGTCTTTTGCCTCTATCGCTTTTAAGTAAATATATAAAGGGATCCACGTTGTATAAAGTTACAGAACAATTGAAGGCTTCCCACGAAGAAAAATTGAGAAAACCACAAATCATTTACAAAATAAACAATAAGCGTTTAGTTTATGGGAGACTCTTTGCTTTAGTTTCTGAAATCTACCACCAGAGTGCAAGCTGTGTCATTGAGAGTTGTTTTTACTTCCGGTTTCTCGCGTCGCCTGCTTTTTGAATAGGCAAAGCTTGAATAGTAACGTAGCAGCATCGATAAGTTATTAAAATAACAACGAAATGAAAACAATGAATTCAAAAAAGAAAAGGAAAACCTGAACTTGTCCGTGATTAAGCAAAAGTGAATTAAAAGAAAGATTAGTAAACCAGTTCAAGAATTACTTACTTACTTTTCAAACCCGCTTATCCATTAGGGTCGCGGGGGCAGCAGCCCTATGGAGGATCTCCAGCGATCACAATCTTCCGCCATCAGGTGCATGTCCTCCCTGGTAATATCCAAACAACACAGCTTGCTGCACCGATCCGAGCATCCAATTCTTTCTCCTGCCGTCCATCACTCGTGAACGCAATCCCGAGATACTTGAATTTCTCCACCTGTCTCGATGAGGCTCCCCTAACATGGAGAGCACACTGAGCAGGCTGTCTCGAAAGGACCAGAACCTCATCCCAGCTTCTTCACATTTGGCTACTGCAAACCGGTCTAGTGCATGCTGAAGGTTCGTGCGAGAAGACCCAAGGAGGACAAGGTCGTCAGCAAGGGGCAGTCGCCCACACAAACACCTCATAGCCTCGGCTGCCCCTGTCTATCCAGTCCATAAAGATAATGAACAAGAGGGGCGACAGTACAATGGGGCACACACTAATATGTACAATTAAAAATATGAAATGCGTCATATCTCCTCGTTAATGATGAGCCCAATCCGATCCCTAATTTTGACCAACTATTTGAGGACCACTCTGTATTATAATAAAGCTGATGTATCTGATGTATTTTTCAGTGCAATTATGTGGTCCCAGCGTTGTGTTGTATCTTCATTCTTCTCATCTTCAACATCCCTGCTTACGTTTCGCAGAACAATTTTCCTGCAGTGGTCTCGCTGTTTTTACTATACGGGTAAATGCACTTTTGATGATCCATTCATTCAAATGGATGTTAGTCGAAAAATAATAGACGAGGTGGTTGGTTTCTCCTTTCCTTAGGTGGTCTATAACACCCGTCATGTATCCAGCGTCGTTTGTTTTTAAAGAACCAAGCACAGCTTACATCTTTCTCATCGTTATTAATCTGTTTATTGGAATTACGTGTGTGGTAACCAGTTTTTTATTGGAGGTCTTCTCTTCAAACAAGGTAAGAGCCCCTCCTCCATCTTACGAGGGTTGTACCAAAAGTAAGGTTCCCAATGAGCTACAGCCTCGAGGGAAGGTGCTAGGCTAAATCCGACAACAGTGCCGTGCGCAGTGGTTCCCGCACTCTCGAGCCCACTCTCGAGCGATTCGCTACGGCGCTCAGTGTTCGCTTGGCAGCCGTCAGAGATGGAAGTGTCGATCGTCGCTCCCGCCGAGTGCGAGGTTCGAGCAGTAATCCGGTTTCTCCACGCAAGGAAGTTACCGCCCGTGGAGATTCGTTGCAAACTGACTGAGGTTTACAGTGAAAAGTGCATGTCCGTTCGGCACGTCCGAAAACGGTGCAGGGCTTTTGCTGAGGGTCGCACGGAAGTTCACGACGAAGAACGGAGTGGAAGACCGCCGGTTTCGGATTCGATTGCTCAGAAGATCGACAGTGAGCTGCCGAAAAATCGGAGGGTCACTGTCCGTGAACTTGTCGAACGCATTCCCGAAGGTTCCCACGGCACACGCTTCCTCGACGGATTGGCGGGAGACTTCTTCGACTTAGGAATACAAAAGCTGGAGCACCGTCTTCAAAAGTGTGTCGAAAAAAATGGAGACTATGTTGAAAAATAGACAACAGTGTCAGCTTTTCAACGATGTAGAAATTAATAACAATAAACAATGTTTTCTACTTGTAAAAAATATGGGAACCTTACTTTTGGTACAACCCTCGTAATTGGTTAGTTCGTAAGAACATGAAGAGTTTGAAACTGAAACCGTGCTTTAACTTTAGAATTTTAATTAAGATGAAAAACGAACGGAAAAGTTGAAGCGCAGCTTCAGTTGCCCAACCTTTTCACTTTATAGTGGATTTTCATCTACTTAATGGTCGGGACACATTAATATGACCACCTGCTAGTATCCGGAATATCCACCTTTGGCGGCTAGTCGACGTGGCAGAGACTCAATAAGTCCTTGGACCATTCAGCGATCTGTGCATCCCGTAATTCCATCACCGTGCGTGGTGGAGGGTCCAGCTTGCAGACGTGGCGATCGAGATGGTCCCACAAAAGTTCAATGGGGTCGAGGTCCGGGGAGTTTGGTGGCCGTGGGAGAAGCTTGAATTCATCCTCGTGCTCCTCGAACCAGTTGTGGACAATTTTGGCAGTATGGCAGGGAGCATTGTTCTGTCGAAAGGTGCCATCACCCTCAGGAAACGCTGTCACAGCCTGAGGAAAAACATCCCCCAAACAGTCACACCTCCCCCACCAGCCTGTCGTCTGCCAACGATGGTGTCGGGATTCCTGTTCTCAGATGCTTCCCTGAACACCTTTTGTTTTGCATAATACAGGGTCGGGACACATTAATATGACCACCTGCTAGTATCCGCAATATCCACTTTTGGCAACAAGCAAAGCAGCTAGTCGAAGTGGCAGAGAGTCAATAAGTCCTCAGAAGGTGCTTGCAGGTATCTGGGACCATTCGGCGATCAGTGCATCCCGTAATTCCATCACCGTGTGGACATGGTGATTGAGATGGTCCCACAAATGTACAATGGGGTTGAGGTCCAGGGAGTTTGGTGTCTGTGGGAGTAGCTTGAATTCATCCTCATGCTCCTCGAATCAGTCGTGGACAATTTTGGCACTGTCCTGTTGAAAGGTGCCATCACCCTGAGGAAATATTGTCGACACGAAGGGGTGTAGCTGGTCTGCGACGATCGTCAGGTAACGAACAGCATTCAGTGTACCGTCCAGCGTTATCAGTGGACCGTCCAGCGTTATCAGTGGACTCAGACCATCCCCCAAACAGTCACATCTCCCCCAACAGCCTGCCGTCTGCCAACGATGGTGTCGGGATGCCTGTTCTCAGATGCTTCCCTGCGAATTCTCCATTGTCTGTCCACTCTGTTCAGAGAAAGCAACTCTTTGCCCATGCGTTTTCGGCGATACACAGGCGTCGACATGGGTGCTGTTACCATAAGCCTGCTCTGGAGCCCCAACCTCGAGAAGGATCGTTGCACTGTCTCGATGCCGACACGCTTAGTTGCTGTGTCAGTTGCTCGACATTGGCACGCCGACTGGTGTTGGCCAGGCGTCGTAACCGACGCTCGCCTGTAGGATCGATAGCCCATGGGCCCCACAGTTACCTCTTCGGTTGCTCGAAACTGTCTGGTTCTTCCTGTCGCGTACACGTTCACAACGGCAGCCCTAGAGCAGTTGACAAAGGTTGCAGTTTCTGAAATGCTGCCCCCCTTGGCCCGATAGCCGTGACAGGTCATTTGCTCTCCCCATGACAGTGACAACTGCTGTGTTAACGGATGCTACGACACGTCTGCTGTTGTCTGCTTTTAATGATATGCAATGAGTTTTCATCTGTATACCATGGGACGTTCCAACATGGGACGGGTGGTCATATTAATGTGTCCCGACCCTGTATATGAAAACTACCGACCTATCCTAACGTAATCTATCATTGGCTTTCACTTGGAGATAGCTTAGCTGTACCAGTACATAATCATTTGGGGTGCCAATGAAGAAACCGATGTGACACGAAAAATGAGACACTTTGAATCGCCATAGCTCCGAAACATTAAAGTTTGCAGGAATAGTTAATATGCCATTAGAAATACACACTGTGGGCGTTAAGGCAAGCATCCCATCTATCCACGAATTGACGTCCTGTTGGCCACTCGCAAACATTGCAGAGTTTCGCAGCATCGATTCGCATTAACGGCATTGCCCTTAGGTGCGAATTCAATGAAAAGAAGTCCTTTCAACACTGCGTGCTGTATCTCCTTCTTCGTGTTTTGGATGACGAATGCCATTACTCTATCTCACGCCTTGTTATGCGATCTGCAAACGACCAAGTTCCTATGAACACAATGACTCGCACGATTACCAACGAGCCCGTATGCTACAACGAACTTCCACATGCATATTCTTGCTGTCATTTCTATAATCTCGTTTTCATTTGATTGAGCCTCCTAACGCACTTCTTGACAAGAAAATGAGAAACAAGTAGAGTAGGCCTATGCCTCATTACAGAACAAAGCTCCGAGAAATAAAGTTGTCATCTAACCGAGGCAATAAAAAATGGTCCTGGTACTGAACTAAGCAATGATATCGGAATTGTATCTTAAAGTTTCTTCGTTAACTTAATTCTTTGGCCCTTCTTTGTATGCTAGCGTTTTAATGCATCACTGTAGGGGAACTTTTCTTAAGAAGGGCTTGAAGTACACTTCAGTCAGAAATTAGTAGGCCCATGTCCATATTTTGTTTTCTTAATTACAACCCTAGCGTCAATAAACTTCGGACATCAAGTAATTTGGCTAAAAACACAGTGAAAAGTGCATACAGAGGATTGCACGCTAATGAAAATACATTTACTCAGTGTATATGGAACAATATCAACATCGATTTAGAATCGATTTAATGGTGTGAAATAATTTATTCAAATTTATGTAAAATTGCGTTGTCAACAGGTTTCAAAGAACTTCGTACACAAGGGGTCCCCAGCATTATGAGTAACGAGGGGGTGGGAACCACTACGATTTTGGCGAACGATTCAACAATCCTGAATTTGCGTTGTGTTAAGGATGGTAAAGTCGTATAGTGTAGAATTCAGGAGGTTGAACCACTACCAAACTCGAGATGAGGAACAGGGGCGAGCAGGGGTACTTAAGACTAACGCTGCTTAGAAAAGAAACAAAAAAAAGACCTTTAACAGGAAAAACACAATTTAATGGGCCGAACAATGTGGGAAATTAACAAATAGTAATAATAATAAGAAATAACAACAAAAAGAATAGGATAATAATAAAAAGGTCCGGCGAATCCGAACGGACAGCTAGGCTCGACCCACTAAAAAAAGAAAAGATAAATTTATATACCTCAAACAACTCACCCTAAAGTCCCCTAGCTTAACTGCGGGCGACGACGACTTCGCTTGCTGTGGCACGCAGATGAGAAGAGAAGGGAAGAGGGAGAGAGACGGGCCCAAGAATACGCCTTTATTAAATAGGCACGGAAAAGCACAAGAAGAGGCGAGCAGTGACCGACTAAAAACAGGTAGAGCACGTCCGTAAAACTAATAATCGGTACACACCAAATCCACCCAAAAGAATCTCAGATCGCAACTGGCTGCAAGACAAGAGGAAAGTTAGGAAAGCTTTCTCTGTCGTGTCACAAAGGGCGACAAACCCTTAAATATGGAAACAACCGTCCAATCAAGAATTAAGGGTTCAATGGATTGCCCCAATCAGTGCAGTCTCTCTCTCCTAACGTAACTCTAGTAATTCAAATAGGCCAATTAAGCGTGACTCCCTTGTCTGAGCAACGGTCACCTCGCGGGGGCGAGGGGGCAGGAAAAGACTAAGGGGTGGCCCGACAGGGGGTCGAACACTTCCCGAGTTTCCCGCCAAAACGTCCCAGACAAAGAAGTGAGGCTTAATTACATATTCAGAGGGCCAAAAATCTATGAATATTACGAAAAAGTTAAAATATGGAACCAAACATCAGCTCCACGGGAAAAAAGCTATCATGTGTAAATACACAGAGCGAAAAAAGGGAGGGAAGGACTGCACAATCACCATAGCATATAGAACTTTCCTGAAGGCTGTAAAAAAGCCCAGAATGCTTTGAATCAGCCTTTAAAAGCACCGTCCACGCGACAGAGCACAGTATTCGTGATGTTTTGAACCATGGGACGTGGTAAGCCAGTAGAAATGTGGATACGGCAGTTCCAGAATAACAAATCCCAGCGAGCTATTGCCCACGAATTATCAGTTGCACTCTCTCTCTACCGATAATGGGATCATCAAGCGTTTCAGAGAAATCGGGAAAACAGAACCAGGGACTGCACCAGGCAAGCAGCGATTATCGAATGTTAGGGATCTACGAGTATTTCGACGTTACATTGTGAAAAACAGGCATGCTACCATAAGTGAAATGACTGTTTGGGCTCGAGAATATTTTCATATACCCATATCCGAAAGCACAGTCCGCCGTTACAACTATTACTTATACGCTACAAAGAGAAAACCATTTATGAGCACTGTAGCTAAGTGTGGCCGGGTAGCATGGGCCAGAACCCATCTAAAGTGGACCCTTGCTTGGCGGAATAGTATTCTGTGGTCCGACGAGTCCAACTTTGCAGTGATGTATGGCAACGACGGTCACAAGGTGCTAAGGACCAAGACGAAAGTAATCATTCCGACTGTTACCAGAGGAAAGTTTAGGAGCCTGCATCGCTGATGGTGTGGGGCTGCACGAGTGCAGCCGGTACAGGATCACTTCACTTTTGCGAGGGCACTATTAACTCTGCTGGCTATATAAACATTCTTCAACAGCATTTGCGTCCTCCTGCCAAAACTTGTTCGATAAGAAGACCAAGCATCTTTCAGCAGGACGACGCGAAGCCTCGTGCTGCTCGGAACACCGAGGCTCTGCTACGACAGCAGCGTTTCAGGTGCTCGACTGGCCTGCCTGCAGCCCAGATCTGTCACCCATTGAAAATGTATGGCGCATTTTAAAGCGAAAAGTCAGACGGCAGAAGCCTCGAACACTGCAGCAGTTGCGGGCGTGTATTTTCGAAGAGTGGGACAAAATTCCAGTAGAAACAACGCAGACGTTGGTGTCATTGCAACGTTGAGTTAAAATGGTATATGACAGTTGTACTAAAGCTCTGTACACTCAATAAAGTAATTTTCATTTGTTTACAATTAGTTTCGTTGTACTTATCCAAAATTTTGTAGGTGTCCGAAGTTCATTGACGCTAGGGATGTACGTTACAGGCATAAAATTTTGTATTTTGCATGTGGGGTAGACGGTGGGTCGCTTGCGATTGTGGGTCGGTGTTGTGGACACATTATAATTCCCTGAGAGGATTGATTAATAATTTATGTTTATGTTTGTTTCTTTTCACGTTCTTGATGACGATCACGTTAATGTTTTTTATTACTTTGTTAGTTCTTAGGAAACGTCCACACGACTATAAAGCCTCTATTTCTTATGTTTCCAAATTATTGTCTCGGGCGAGGATTGATGGACATAGCTTTCAACGAATACAACAATTTTTATCTTTTAAAAACCGGTACGTCCTTCATATCACGAGCAATTATCTTAACCTTGCGCTAAAAGATAATTTTATTGATTAGGACAAGCCTTGTTTATTTAGGTCAATACGATCGGATACGCTCTCCGTTCGCTTGGACTCTCGTCAGCCGAAACCTTGTTGCAATGGCCATCTCTGGAATAGTGTTTTTTATAATAACGCTTCTCTGTGAATTTCGATTTTTCTGGAAACGGTAAGAATTTAGTCTGCGTTATTTACGATTATTTTACGTACGTTTTCTTAAAAAATTATTTGTTTTCACAATCCTAGTAAAGCCGAAGTACGGTGTTCTTTGCTGGATCACGAAGACGACGAAGACGTACTTCACGAGGAGTATAGAGTGTTGAACGGTCGTGCGAGAGGCGATCTGTTACGCCTCGAGAACTTGACGAAGGTTAAGCACTGTTAATTATAGGTTTTTAGAATCCTTAAAAATTGCACCGAATTCCGACTGTAAAACGGCTTTTGATGTATGTTGCAGGTGTATCAGACGGGTAAATTTGGAAGATATTTGGCTGTAGATCAATTGTGTTTAGGAATACCTGAGGGAGAGGTAAGTGCTTGTTTTTCTTTATTCATCGAATCGTTTTATGTTCACGTAACTGTTAAGTTAATAGAAGAGAATGCAGGTCTTAAGAGTTTCAAGAAACGTACTGTAGCAATTACTCGTTGCCATCGTCACTGCTCTTTGCCCCTTTCGTCGTGCTTTCTGCACTTTCCGCAGGGTGTTTGGCGAAATTTTTCGATTAAAAACTACCAAAAACCAGATTTTCATTCAAATGCGATTTTATCGTAGAAAACCTGTCTTTTCAACTGATCGAGATTCTCGGTCGATAGGCTATGTTTGCGTTATCGCTTTCTCCCCCTCCCTTCGTGATCTAAAGGCATTGTGTTCCGAGTAAATTTCTTTTTAACATGTGCTTGTTTATCAGCATCTGATGTTTTCATGAGAATGTTACTTACTTTTCAAACCCGCTTATCCGTTAGGGTCGCGGGGGCAGCAGCCCTATGGAGGATCTCCAGCGATCACGATCTTCCGCCATCAGGCGCACGTCCTCCCTGGTAATATCCAAGCGACTCGAACCCAGATTCTCCACGTAGTCTAGCCACCTGGTATCCACCGACTCCTTGGTCTCTTACCTACCGGCTTGGAAAATAACAACTGCATAGGAAGACCAGTTTGCATTGGCATCCGTATCACGTGGCCGTACCAGCGCAACCGAGATCTCTCGATGCGGAGAAGTAGCGGCTCGACACCTAAAGATTCCCTTATTGTGCTGCTGTACACTCTATCTAGTAGGGAGTGTAACACCTGCCACACCTCTCAGAAATCTCATTTCTTGTACTCGCGATCGCACTCTTTCGGTCATTATCCAAACCTCATGACCATAGGTGAGAATGGGGATAAAGTTGTCACGGTTCATCAACTTTCTGATGGTTTGGAGTGGAGAAATTCTCGATCTGCGGGCCAGGTTCCCATCTCCCATTGGGCTTTCAACCGTGACAACTTGGTTGTCTTTAAGGCACCTTGAGACAGCTTGGCTGTCCGTGGCGTCTGCGATAGCCCAATTTGTAGAGGCATCAGCCATATAGTCGAGGTTCCTGGTTCGAATCTGGGTCGCAGAATTTTTCCTTCCATTTTTCAATTGAAAAATCAGTTGTGTGTCATTGGAAAATCACTTTTTGTTTTACCCGATTTTTTAGTTATAAGCAGTTGTTTTTTCCTTAACAAATCTAACGAGCACTATGAAAAACTTCATTATTTCCGTGATTTTTTATATTGCGACTCGACTGTACTTTGCTTATGGAGTTCCCTCCACAGCGTTTTTGTGGACACAGTTTGGAAGACTGAGATTGAGATTCTGCAATAGTTGTTTTCTTATTTTGAGTCAAATTGCTTCTGTCTGTTCCTGCTACGGAGGGTTGATTCAGATAAAATGAGACGACTTTAAACGCCACGTATGACCCTGACGGAATGTGATTTGCATGACTCGTCCACTATTCATGGGGATTAGCTTTGTATACACTTGTTGCTGTTATTTGGGACATTGCGTGCTGAAACATGGCTTCCAAAATCACAGCTTTTTGGGAAGGGTATAGGTTTGGCCTTTCCGACGCTAACTTGAGTCTTTCGTGCACGAAATGGTATTGGGGTATCCAAAGCTACTGTGGGTCGAATAATCAAAAAGAACAAATTGCGACCATCTAATGAACGTGGACGAGCAGAGAAGCAGACCAGAAACAAGCCCCAGCCGACACGCCCAGCTCAGGTGGTGCGACAAATCCGGTCTGAAGTGCTGAAAGAAAATCCCCCCATGCAGAGAAGACTAGCCCAAAGGAAAGGTATTTCACAGGCAACAGTCTCCAGAATAATTCATGACCATCTTGGGCTGGAGCGACGTCATAAAGTGCGCGGTCACACAACTGAACACTGCCAAGTCATCTGTGGCTTACTACAGGAAGATGGAACAGGAGACGGGCATACAAGTTATTACCTTCTCTTATGTGCCTGTAAAATCTCCTGACGCATCACCGATGGATTTCTGTGGGTCCAGTCTCCTGAAACGACGGCTCGGAAGTCGCCAACCAAGAACCTTTGATGGGCTATGGAAAGTGTGTCAGCAGGTGTGGAACGAACTTCCCAAGGAGTCCCTCAAACACAGCCTACTTCAGTGGAAATGACGGTGCCAGGCGATAGTCCAACAACGTGGCTCTCACATCGAACACAACCGATGGTGGCGCCATGGTATTACACCATCGTAACTGAACTGCAGAGCAGCGTCATCTCATTTTATCTGTATTCCCTGCAAGTGCTTGGAACACTGCTCCATTTGACTGCTCCATTCTGCAATTGTTGATGCTCTTGAGTAGATGGACCATTTGACTGAATCAACCCATTTGCTCCTTGGGAGCCAAATTCACCGTTAGCCTGTTGACAATAGCCTGGAGTTCTTGAGAAATCAGTTAGAAATATTCAAGCAGTGTTCAGCAATCTTGTGGGGTTTTTTTTCGCATCGAATGTGAATCTTAAACAACTATCGAGTATAATAACTAACGTCTAAGTAGCGCCATCTAGCGTCAGAAATGGAATATTCACCAGTTATATTAAAAAGGATTCCATTTTCCCATTGAGGGTGATAACTGACTGCTAACTAGCTCACATTGGCCAATAACAAGGCACAAGCAGGCACTCGACTAAGCGAGAGAACTAAAATTTTTTGTAACGTACGAGAATCGTCTAATTTTAACGGAAGTGGCGTCAAATTTTTTCGTTTTCGTGTACAAAACAATTTCTCGTAGCGAGAATAAACTAACTTCCTAATGTCACCCAGTCTTATGCTTATCAGACAATAGGCGCATTGATTTATTCGTATGATTTGCACGATGACGACGTCGATAATGCTCCCCGTGCAATTATCGTTTAGTTTCTGTGTCTGTGCACGATCTTTCACCGAACGGTCCGTGCATTTTCAGCCAAACCAACAACATGGCGCTGCCTCAACAACTCCTTTTTAATCACTCCAAGAGTCTAAATTTCAAATTTTTAAAGTCTTTTTCACTTTCGAAATTTTTTTTTACTCTGTATAAACTCTCTTTATCTACTTGAATGCAAAATTTCGACCATCATCGACAGTGATCTAAATCCGCAGCTTAGCTGGATTGGAGGTCGCCATTTGCAATTGCAAAACGCACGAAACGACCCTGCTTCTACCTTCGTGCGCTTTGTTCGCGCACGGACTACACGAAGCGCACGAGAACGAAGTGCACGGAAATCTCCGAACACCTCTCACAGGCCGCACGAGAGCTACTTCGAACGGCTAGTGCGTGCACTCAGTGCAAAAGAATCACACTGAATGAATAAAAGAATGCGCCTAATGTTTTCAAAGAAGTTGTATACGCTGCCAAAACATTTGATACTGTATCTTGCAGCATGCAAATAAATCGGCAAATTCAGTCGTAGAGGCACCAGCTAAGCCGTTCTCTCTACATCCCAATAAACTTTGATTCTACACTAGTGTTTATAAAAATGGCAACATCCTGATGGAATGGTCTAATCCATATGCAATTTGCAATATTTGCATCCAATGGGTCAGAGTATAAATGATTAGATTTTCAGAGTAATTGCTTGAATGAACACCATGCCTCGACGACGACGAAGGGTACCATATCGACAGCTGACAGACTTTGAAAGAGGACGCATAATTGGTCTGCGTGAAGCGGGATGGTCGTATCGTGACATTGCTGCTCGTGTAGGACGTAATGCAACGACAATTATGCGTGCACGGAGGCAGTGGAGCGAAGAGAACAGGGCACACCCAAGACCAGGCTCAGGACGACACCGCGAGATGACAGACACCTCTATCGCACGTGTGTAGCAGATCGTACAGCCACTTCCACAGTGGTAGCACAACAGTGGGGTGCTACAGTAGGCAGGACAATGTCTGCTAGCACTGTACGACACCGTTTGATTTCCAGAGGATCGATGGCACGAGTACCGTTGTTGCGGATTCCTTTGACTCAAAACCACCGGCGCCTCGGGTTGCAATGGGCTCATCGACACCGACAGTGGCAAGCTGAATGGCAACGAGTTGTGTTTTCGGACGAGTCAAGGTTTAACTTGCAGCACCGTGACGGCAGGATACGAGTCAGAAGACGTCGTGGCGAGCGCGACCTTCCAGAATGCATCCTGCAGCGTCGTTCGGGACAAACGCCAGGGGTGATGGTGTGGGGGGCAATCGGTTACCATGGCCGTTCTCGTCTGATCAGAATCCATGGCAATCTGAACAGTGACCGGTACGTCAGGGAAGTTGTGCGACCCGAGGTCGTCCCCTTTCTGCAGAACCTTCCAGGCACTGTATTTCAACGGGACAATGCCTGACTGCACGTGGCCAGAAATGTCCTCGCCTTTTTCCAAGCACGTCAGACGCCCTCGTTCCCCTGGCCTGCTCGTTCGCCAGACATGCCCCCAATCGAACATGTGTGGGACAGGATTGCTCATCGATTGGCTCGTCAGACTCCTGCAGCAGCAACTGTGGATGAAGTGTATACCCGTGTAGACAGAGCGTGGCAGGACATTCCCCAGGCCCTTATTCAGAGCTTGTTTGACTCGATGCCACGACGTTTAGAGGCTGGAATTGCATCCCACGGTGGTTTCACCCGACACTAATGGGACAATAAAACGCATTGTATTGACCTGAAAATCTAATGGTTTCTTTTCTCACCCATGATATGCAAATGCTCCAAATTTAATGCACATTGGGCTATTCCATCAGGGTGTTGCGATTGTTATAAACACTAGTGTATATTGTGAACGTGGAAGTTGAAGCTTCCTACCTGGTAATAAGCTGAGTATCTAATCACACATTGGATCGGCCTCGGTGGCTCAGTGGTTGCGTGATCACCTCTGATGCCCGAGTACGTGGGTTCGATCCCGGCCGAGGACGACGAGGATTTTTTCAGGGGAAATCCTGAGATGACGCACTTCCTTTGGAAGGGAAGTAAAGCCGTCGGTCCCGTGTAGTCGTTTGCCGGTTGCACGTTAAAGAACCCTTGCGAGGCAAAATTTGCGGCCCTTATAACGCCGTCCTGAAGTGACCGTAGCAGTTGAAAAGGACGTTAATACCAAACTAATCACACATTGCAAGCAAACTGGTGTTCCATCATTTCTACTTTCAACTCAAAACATGTCGTCAATATCACAGCTGTAAGATAATGTATTCGTTTCTATATCATCGTCCAATCCTTGGACGTCTTATTTTAACTGCATCAATTTTAAATTTTATGTTTTGCTTCGTTTTTTCTGTTTTCAAATGTGTTCGTTTTGCTTTATTTTTTTTGTCGTCGTCGACTAGTGCTTTGGCCTCCTCGGAGTTAACGGAGCAGGAAAATCTACGACATTTAAAATGCTGACGGGGGACACGTCGATCACTTCGGGCGATGCCTTTTTGAATGGCTACAGGTAAGGCATTAGGCTTAAAAAGTTCGCAATTAATATAATACACAAGCTCTGTTCAGAAGGTTTCAGGACGTTTTGAGTAGCACATGTTTGGTCCTGGTGGGTGCATTAGCTTTGCGTGAATCTAACTAATAACTTCCCGTTGTTGGGTTCTCGATGAGTAGCTTGGTTTGTACGTACAAGGAGAATGCCTAAACCTTTACCAAACTTTGCCAGCACAAAAATCGAAAGATCTCCGATTGCCCCAGTATTGTTACCCATTTCTAGTGCATTTGTACGAGGGTGGGCTGAAAAGTAATGCCTCCGTGGCTGTAACTTTTTTATTTTTTAACCGATTTTCGAAATTCTTTTTGTATCTGATACTCCCATTTGTCCTCTATGTAATGCACTACACTGAGTTAGCAAAACTCATGGGCTAGTTACTTAATATCTGGTGGGGCCACCTCTGGCCCTGTGGAGTGCAGCAATACGGCGTGGTAGTGAGTCTGCAAGTCCCTGGTACACTTCTGGAGCCTGACTTCAACAGCATCCCAGATATGATCAATGGGATTCGTGTCAGGGCTCTGGGCTGACCAGCTCGGTCGTCAGACCTCTCCTGCATGCTCCTCGAACCGTTCACGGACGACATTGGAGCGATGTGGTGGAGAATTGTCAGTTTGAAAGACTGCTACGTCGTCAGGATGTTGAAATGTCAAAAACGGGTGCAGATGGTCTCCGACGAGTTAACGATACCGTGGACCATTCGACGTTTGGTCCAGGATAACCAGAGGGCCCATTCCAAACCAGGAAAATGCACCTGTTGGCATGCGGCATCCATCATTTCGTGAGGTCTGCGCCACACACGGTGCCTCCCATCAGCGTGGTACAGTCGATATCGTGACTCATCTGACCGTATGACGTTACGCTACTGTTGCAGAGTCCAGCCGAGATGGTTGGTGGCAAATGCACGCCGGAATGTCCGACGACGCTGGGTAAGCATCGGCACCCGTGTAGGGCGACGGCTGCCAAACCCGAGGGCATGCAGATTCCGACGGATTGTCCACTGAGAGACGTTTCTAGTGCGGCCAGTATCGAACTGCTCTGTGATTTGCTGCACTGTTGCGCTCCTGTCTCTCTGAATCATTCGTCCCAGGTGTCGCCGGTCACGATCGTTCAGGGCAGCTGGACGCCCGGTACGGTGCCTGTTGTGGACTGTGATGCATTCATACACCCTGGAGACAGTTGAGCGGGGAAAGCGTCGGGCACCTACTATCATACCCCATTCAAAAGACGTGCCATTTCTGATTAATCACTTATCCAAACTCTTCCCACAAGGTCTAATGGTCCATTCCCAGAATCCGTTACCCCTGTGAATTCGTGAGCCATGCCCATCAATCAATGTGCTTGCTTTCCCATGAGTTTTGCTAGCTCAGTGTATTCTGTTTCTTTACAGACTCTTTAGGCAGCCTTGATAATGGCATAATACCAAAATGCATCGGCAATAAATGAATACGAGCGCAGCCCAGAAAGTAGTACCCGTTTACGCATATCGATGGTGCCACTGATCCAAATGAAAGCATACGACACTAACATCTTAGCTTCGCTGAGGTCGAATTTCGAGTTCATTCAGTGCGTCGTTTGAGTTTTGTGACTGTTTAAAATGGAAAAGAAGATAGAAAATCCTGCCAAATGCGAAGTGCGAGCTGTCATCTGTCTTTTGAATGCAGAAAGTGTCCGTCTCAGCGAAATTCATAGCAGAATTACGGAAGTTTACGAAACGGGAACTACGGATGTAAGGTGTTGGGTTCGAAACTTCAAAAAGGGACGAGCTGTTGTGCATAATGAACAGCGTTCCGGTCGCCCATCCCTTATCGCGGAAAATTTCAAGAAACGTGTCGATGATTTCATCAGGCAAGATCGGCACGTAAAACTTGTACGCATTTCCCTGAAATTTCACAAAATCGTTACGGACCATCTGAACTACAGGAAAATTTGCACATGGTGGGTGCCCAAATTGCTTTCCGACGAGCACAAGAGCAATGGCATGGGTTCAGCGTTGTCTTTCTTGACTCGTTACGAGCAACGCGGCGATGAATTCCTTGACCAAATTGTTACTGGGGATGAAACCTATGTGTGCCATTTGACACCTGAGAGCAAACGCACGTCCTTGGGATGGCACCATCCACGATCTCCAACAAATCCACGCAAGTATAAGCAGCCACTTTCAACGAAAAAACTGATGGCTTCATTTGGATCAGTGGCGCCATCGATATGCGTAAAAGGGTACTACTTCAACCATATCACTTATGGACCTTTCTTTATTACCGGGCTTTGCAAAAGTTCTGTTACACTCGTGATGACCCTCAAAGAAATGGACACGACGATGTTGACGATGCAGTTAGCCATGTTTTTATTGTGCCATCATGTAGAATAACATTGGAATTAGTCATTTAATCAATGTAGCCACCATCTGCGTCGAGGACCCGCTCCAGACGAGGCCGAAAAGCCTTGCAAACTTTGTGAATGTAGTCCTTCCTCGTTCTGGTCCACACACGGTCGACAGATGTTTTCAGCTCGTCGACGTTGCTGTGATGGACCTTGCAGGCCTTCCCTTCGACATGCGCCCACGCGCTGTAGTCGAGTGGATCGACGTCTGGCGACTGTGGAGGCCGAAAGCCCTTCGACCAGAAGGTCACGTCGAAAGATGGGGCACCGTCCTGTCGAAAGATGTAGTCCGCATTTCTTCACTTTTGTGGCCAGGACGTCCTCGTAATCAGGTGCCTTTAGCCGGCATCCACTCGGGAACCGCACGGGTGGCATTTTCTCGCCGTTCGACGCCACGATTCCGAGCATCGTCACAGAGGCCGGGTGCTCGGTTGTAGACACGTAGCAGACCTTGGAGATGTCCTGGCCGAAGCTTACCACGCAGTCGTTTGGCTTGTTGACGACAGGATCGACCCTGAAGGTCTTTTCGTCAGAGAAAATGACAATTCGCTCGCCACGAGAAGACGGCGACAGCGCTTCCGACGTCGTTCCCGTATCCGATCCGTGAGCAGATGCCTCACGCTCTTTCCACCTTCTTCTTCGACCGCTCTGGACACTGTGGACATCGAAATTTTCTTTTTCTTTGCGAGCGCAGTCGTTTTGAGCGTCGGGTCTCGTTCGAAAACTTTTCTCACAGCCAAACGGTCGACGACTCTAGGTCTACCTGAACGAGGTTGATCTTTAAGGTCTCTCCCATTACGAGCCTGTCCGCAACTCTGTGGATGGTCGTCCGGCTGACTTTGAGGAGCTTGGCAATCTCGGACTTCGTGTGGCCCGCGCGCAGGAGAGCAGCGATCTCTACTCGTTTCGTTTCCATCGCTTTTGTCGTCGTGGACATTAGGATCACTCGGAGGTTAACACGTAATTTCCAATTTGATTCTTTTGTGGAAATGGAATTATCCAAATCATGAGCAGTCCATTTTTTTTTGGGGGGGGGGGGGG
>JAHWFO010090544.1:116296-154763 GCA_023313115.1 Rhysida immarginata | reverse complement strand
GAATGCGCTGTCATCGTTACAGAGGCAAATTAATCCGAGGTGGCGGGTGGGGAACGCACTGTAAAAACATCGCCAGACTCGAGGCGACGAACAATCTCTGCATCGAACTACAATTTCAATTCACCGAAAGAGTATACAAAATACAAACAAAAAAACTGAGTAGGTGAATGAATGAATGAACGACGACAAACAAAACAGCCTCCGGTCAAACTGAGCCACGAGGCGTTAAGTGACGAAGCTACAGCTAGATAAAGAATTGATAACATAATGATAACAACGTGTCAATATCGTCTCTTAAACTTCTTGGAACAGCCATCTGGTTTCTGATATGGTTTGCCGTGATTCTTTTTGTGGATGACTGGGGGTGAGTTATTTACATGGGGTCTACGCAGCGACGAAGTTTCGTAGTCCTTGTTCTCTTCCATCAACTTCAGTTTCGCTTCAATAGCGTGGATTTTTGTGGACAAGCTAAAAGAGAAGAAACAATATCAATGTTTAATAATACAGCATGGAATGGCGCTCTATGCAATATTCGTATATGAAATTAGACACGAAGACACAGGTTAACAAGTCTTTAATCGTTACTAAAATTAGTTACATGTTGAATGTGGCCTCCACCATTTACTGAAAGCACGTTACACCGGATTACTGTGTCTATACTCTGTCTCACTATATGAAAAAAGCTGCAAGGCAGTATGGGAAAGCACATCACTACTTTTTCACCTCCGCCTCGTAAAGTAGTCTCCGACTGCGCACGCGTAATGCTCAAAAACATGAAGTACTGTTTCAGTTTCATTTAGCCTCTATGGATTCAGTTTCTTTTTTATTGGCTGCACGTTGATCTGAACGAGATGACAATTGGTAACATGGCTTTCCCATACTGCCTTGCAGCTTTTTCATTAAGGTCAAAAACTCTCACCGGTGAGAAGAGTTAGCGCTCGGTCGGTCAGAAATCCCAGTAAGAAATTTGTGACGTCATTTTAACGCGGTCAGAAACGCCAGCTAGTGCTGCTATGCCTAACCGGTTAGTCTCACCGTCCTCACAGAGAAAAAGACGGTTAGCCCAGTGAGAAATTACGTCATCATTCTCTCACCAGTGAGGGTTTTTGACCTTAGCCAGTGATACAAAGTATAATTTCATATATGAATATTGCATAGAGCGCCATTACATGCTGGTGGTGACCTTTTGAACTAAATTTTTTTTTTGTGGGTATGAACTTCCCATGCTCTCTAGCTTTCGGTCCACTAGTTTGTTTTTGTTTTTTTTTATGGCCATGTCAAAATGGAAATTTAAGGCGCGTTCGACATCGTGCAATAAACGTCTTTGTGCGTCCACTAAACGCACTGACGTGTTCGTCATCGCCAGTGCGCGCACTACCGGGCGTTTCGTGCGCACACTAAATGACCTTAGGTTAGGAGTAGAATCGTTTTTAGTGCGTTGCAAGATGGCGCTGCCCTAGAGCTTGAAATGTAGCGATAGATAGTTCGCAATTTTAGTTAACGTTAAAGAGCCAACAGGTATAAAAATAACTGAATTCTGCATATCGTTTAAACTGACATTGAATTTAATGATCGATTTCGGCATCTTATATGAATGCAGATGTTATGATGAGTTTTATTTTCAGCAGTACGCATACTATTCGTGGTGGCACGGGTGAGGTGAACATCCCACTTTTGTGCTCTTTCCTGTTTTTCATGACACACACAAAATGCATACACTTTTTTCACCGCTCGCACCGAGTGATGTCATTAGGTGCGTTTAGTGTGCACATGTCGAATGCGCCCTTAATTACGAGGCATGTTTTTTAAGTAAGTACCGTTTTGCGATTCCGCCGCCGCAGCGCTACGGTCAGCGTTCCGCGCATGCGCGCTGGTTAACTACATCTCTTGTCTACGCACTGACGCCATTACAGTCTGATTCTTCATTGTATACGTTGTTTACTGAGTGTTTAAGATGCCTCCGACAATCGTGAGTCCCGCCGATCGTGAAGTACGGGCTGTTATACGATTTCTTAGTGCTAAAGGCGTAAAACCGATCGATATTCGTCGTGAGATCTGTGAAGTGTACGGACAAAACATTACGAGTGATGGAATGATAAGGAAATGGGTGAGAGCATTTAAAGATGGCCGCACAAATGTGCACGATGAAGAACGGAGTGGGCGTCCTTCGGTCGTTAATGAAGATTTGGTGCAGAAAGTGGACGAAAAGGCGAGAGAAAACAGACGCTTTACAATTTCATCATTGTGCGACTGCTTTCCTCGATATTCTCTTAGTGTTTTGTATCGCATCGTGACCGAGAACTCGAATTACCGGAAACTGTGTTCACGTTGAGTTCCAAAAATGTTGACGGATTTGCACAAAACCCAACGTTTAGGCAGTGCATCGACTTTCCTCGAGCGGTACCACAACGAAGGTGAAGATTTTTTAGACCAAATCGTTACTGGTGACGAAACACGGGTGGCCAACGTCACACCAGAATCGAAACGACAATCCACGGAATGGCGACATTCATCATCACCCAAAAAAGTGAAGTTTAAGCAAACAATTTCTGCCCGGAAAATCACGTGCACAGTTTTTTGGGACAGAAAAGGAGTATTGCTAGCGGAGTTTCTGCCTCGTAACGAGACAATCGATGCAGCGTCTTATTGCGAGACATTGAACAATCTGCGTCGTGCAATCCAGAACAAAAGACGTGGCAAGTCGAGTAAGGGTATCGTTTTGCTGCACGACAATGCCCGTCCACACGTGGCTAATCGGACCAAAGATCTCGTCAAATCTTTTAAATGGGAAACTCTAGATCATCCTCCATACAGCCCCGATCTGGCGCCCAGCGACTACCGTTTGTTCCTGCACTCGAAGAAACACCTGGGTGGTCAGCGTCTTCGAGACGATAACGAAGTCAAAACATTTGTGAGAGAGTGGTTAACGAGTCAGGCGGCAGAATTTTATGAGGAGGGTATTCAAAAACTGGTGCCACGTTACGACAAGTGCCTCAATATTCACGGAAATTATGTAGAAAAGTAGATTAATGTAAAAATAAAATTATTGCGATATCTTTGCACGTCTTTTTTTAATTCCAAAACGGTACTTACTTAAAAAACATGCCTCGTATAAAGACCCTGTACTTAAAGGTAAACTCCACACCCGAAACAACTTTGTTTAAAATGAAAGATGAAAGTCTCAATAACAACGTAGCAAGTATAAAAATTTACAATTCATACTCAAAATTGATAAAATATATATAAAAAAAAAAAAAAAAACTTTCATTTTTCCCCTCCCACTGCGGTAGACACTCTTGCCACGGTTCGGCAACTGTTACTTCACAAGTTGCTGAGAAGTGCGAAGGAGTTTCGAATTCGTGACGTCACACATTGTATGCTATCAATTAGTTGTCAGTTGGGCATCGCAATGGACTATGAATATAAAACAAGACCGGTACAACGACTGCAATTTTGATAACCGTGACAACGATAGACAACGGCCGTTAGCAGAATTAAATGCTACTGCAACTTCTGCGATATACAGCCCTATGCATTAAACCGTGAAACAGGATCTTTCTTTCTTTCTTCACAGCCCTCGTCTCACATGAGTGGAGACCAGCTGATTAGTTTAATCAAAGGTACGCATAAAGTTTAATCACAGGAGGAAGCTTCAGGGCATATGATCAATGGGCTTTAAAGGGCCTTGAATCCTTGTAAGGAGATAATGGTGCGCTTGGTCTTCTGATATAGAGGGGAAGCAAGGAGAATATTTTGAAGCGACGGGGGTATGTTGCAGCGAGCTAAACCAGATAGCAGCACGGCCCTCTGGTGGCGAAAGAGAGGACATTTTAGGAGAGCGTGCTCGACTGTTTCCGGCAATCCGCATTTGCATAGCGCCGAGTCCAATATATGGAGCTTGTGACGAAAATAATTTAGAGGTAGATGACCAGTTCGCAGCCGGAATAAGGTTGATCTTTGAAGATGTGAGAGCCATCTAAGGGCAGAAGTGTTAACGCCACCGATCACCGGAATTAAATTCTTATAACGGCTTCCCTTAGTCTCTAGAGTCCATGCACCGTTCCATCGCACCAACAAGCCGTTTCGAACAACATTGCCAAGCGCCTGGGCGTCAACACGTGACAAGTTCGCCGGCTTCGCACCCACTCACCCCCAGTACGCCAGCTTGTCCGCCAATTCATGAAACGGGATCTTCTGCTTGCCGCGTCGGCGTGTGCACATTAGACAGAAGACAGATAGGCCTACCTCCTCATTCCTTTGGGATTTAATGAGTACTCTTGTGGTCGTTGTTCTTGAAGAACGCCAGGCCCGTTTAGAGTTGGAAGAGCATCTAGTTCAATCTTATACGTGATCTAGTTTCAGCGAATTTCTTGTTTGAATGGATACTGAATTTCAAACAGCGGATGCGTAGACAAAGCAAGACCCTTCCAAACGAGCACACGATGCTGTTAGGAGTTGGATACCAGTTCCCTCGCTGTCAAAAACTAATCCACTGTTTTTTTAATCGATTCTGATTGTGAAACTCTATGAAACGTAAAATTTCTATCCGACACATCCAAACAGAGAACAAATTGAAGGCATTCCGACATAAAACAGGTTAGCAAAACCTTACGATATGCAGAATCATTCTAAGCGGCTAGAATTCTCGCGGCAGGAAATGACGGCTTGTTCCATCGTGTTCTGTGGAGAAGGAATGGATGATCCCACACAAATTTTCAATTTTGAATGATAAATACTCTACAGTGCTCCCACTAAAATTGACAGAGGGCAGGGTGTCAACTGCAGCGTCAAGGCATCCCATAGGGAAGGGGGGCGAGGGGCAGGGATAGGGCTAAGCCTAATTGTGTGCTTTCTGTTTAATAAAATCAGGCGGAAGGATACATGGAAGAGCAAGAGCAAATTGATAAGCACCATTTTCGCGGAAAAGCACTGTTTTTGGGAACGAGCGCACTACTCGCTGAAACTAGATCACGTATAAGATGGAACTAGATGCTCTTCCAACTCTAAACGGGCCTGGCGTTCTACAATAAAGTCGATTTTTTCCATGGAGTTTAGATTATCCCATTTAAAAATGCAAAAAAAAAATCGGACAATATGAAATACAAACCAGATCTCACTTTCCGTTTTCGGCAAGGACGTGAGGCCAGGAATTATGGGCGTCGAATGGCGATTGGATTCGTCCTCTTCCTAAAAATCGTACAAAGCAAGCATCACTTAATTCAATAGGAAACATCATTCTGCAAACTACAGTCAGCGACATAAGTCAGAGACCAAGGTGGAGATTTATATTCGTATGGTTTCTTTTTTAGTGCGTTTTATGCAAAATAGATTATTAAGTTCATCAATATACCCAAAGAAAAATGAACTTTTCCCCCAGCATCTATATACAACCCTAGCGTCAATAAACTTCGGACACCAAGCAATTTGGCTAAAAACACAGTGAAAGGTGCATACAGAGGATTGCAGGCTAATCAAAATACATTTACTCAGTGTACATGCAACAATATCAACATCCATTTATGTAAAATTGCGTTGTCAACAGGTTTCAAAGAACTTCGTACACAGGGGGTCACCAGCATATAGAACTTTCCTGAAAGCTGTAGAAACGCCGAGAATGCTTTGCATCAGGCTTTAAAAGCACCATCCACGCGACAGAGCACAGTATTCGTGTGTTTTGAACCATGGGACGTGGTAAACCAGAAGAAACGTGTATACGGCAGTTCCAGAATAACAAATCCCAGCGTGCTATTGCCCATGAATTATCAGTTGCACTCTCTTCTACTGTTAATGGGATCATCAAGCGTTTCAGAGAAATCAGGAAAACAGAACCAGGGACTGCACCAGGCAAGCAGCGATTATTGAATGTTAGGGATGTTACATATTATAACAAGTATTTCGACATTACACTGTGAAAAACAGGCATGCTCCCATAACTGAAATGACTGTTTGGGCTCAAGAATATTTTCATATACCCATATCCGAAAGCACAGTCCGCCGTTACAACTATTACTTATACGCTACAAAGAGGAAGCCATTTATGAGCACTGTAGCTAAGCGTCGCCGGGTAGCGTGGGCCAGAACCCATCTAAAGTGGACCCTTGCTCAGTGGAATAGTGTTTTGTGGTCCGACGAGTCCACCTTTGCAGTGACGTATGGCAACAACGGTCGCAAGGTGCTAAGGACCAAGCACGAAAGTAATCGTCCCGACTGTTACCAGAGGAAAGTTCAGAAGCCTGCATCGCTCACGCATGGGGCTGCAGGAGTGCAGCCGGGACAGGATCGCTTCCCTTTTGCGAGGGCACTATTAACTCTGCTGCCTATATAAACATTATTCAACAGCATCTGCGTCCATCCCGCCAAAAGTTGTTTGATAGAAGACCAAGCATCTTTCAGCAGGACGACGCGAAGCCTCGTGCTGCTCGGAACACCGAGGCTTGGCTACGACAGCAACGTTTCAGTTGGCTCGACTGTCCTGCCTGCAGCCCAGGTCTGTCGCCCATTGAAAATGTATGGCGCATTTTAAAGCGAAAAGTCAGACAGCGGAAGCCTCGAACACTGCAGCAGTTGAGGGCGTGTATATCCGAAGAGTGGTACAAACTTCCAGTAGAAACAACGCAGAAGTTAGTGTCCAGCGTGCCTCAACGACTTCGGAGCGTCATTCGTCGGAAAGGTGATGCCACTCAGTGGTAATGTGCAATAAACGGTACGGTGTACGAAGTTGATTGGAACGTGTTGAAAACGGAACGTTATGTTAAAATGCTATATGAGAGTTGTACTAAAGCTCTGTGCACTCAATAAAGAAATTTTCATTTGTTTACAATTAGTTTCGTTGTACTTATCCAAAATTCTGTAGGTGTCCGAAGTTCATTGACGCTGGGGTTGTATTAGCGTGACAATAATGAGAGCCCGTCTCTGAAATATTGATGAAGAGAACTGAAAACATAAAAGCGAACTATAAAACTGTGCGTACTTAATTATTTTACAATACTAATTTCATTTTTGTTCCACTTAACCACATATTTTATAACGTAGCAGTCAAAATGGCTCAAAGAAAAGAACTGTCGATTGATCTGCGAGAGCGGATCATTCTTGATGCTGGCAGAGGACTGTCTCGACGAGCAATAGCAGAAAAGTATTGTGTGTCAAAGACTGCTGTCCAAAAACTGTGTGCAAAGCATAAAATCACAGGATCAGTGAAAAATCAGCCAAGAACAGGCCGTCCAAACAAAACATCAAATCGTCATGACACCATGATTGTCCGTCAAGTTAAAAACAACTGCTCGACGGATTAAAGAAACACTAAATTTGGATGTTTCATCCCGAACAATTCAGCAGAGATTACGAAAATCTGGATTTAGAAGCCGTCTGCAAAAGCCTAAACCGTTAATAACTAAAACCAATAAAACCAAGCGAATGTCCTACGCTCGAGACCACACTGGGAAGGATCCTAGTTTCTGGAAATCAGTACTCTGGTCAGATGAAAGTAAGTTTGAGCTTTTTGGACCAAAAAAACGACAAAAAGTTTGGCGGAAACCAGGTGAAGGTCTGGAAGATCGTCATGTGAAAAAAACTGTCAAACACAAGGGCGGTTCAATAATGGTGTGGGGCCGTTTTTCTGCAAATGGAGTCGGGGAACTGGTTTTGATTGAAGGGATTATGAAAGGGAAAGATTACGTCCAAATTTTAGATCTGAAATCTCCTGATCTCCTGAAATCTGCACGAGATCTATGCCTAGGACGCCGTTTCGTTTTCCAACAGGACAACGATCCGAAGCACACCAGCAAAGTTGCCAAGGATTTCTTCGATTTAAGCTACTAGAATGGCCCCCTCAAAGCCCAGATCTTAATCCCATAGAAAATGTGTGGTCAATATTGGACGAAAAGGTTCCTAGTGATAAAAGAAGGAACAAAACTGAGTTGTTTGCTAATTTGAAACAAGCTTGGCAAAGCATAAGCGTTGACACCACTTGTAAGCTTGTAGAAAGTATGAAAGATCGGCTTTTAGCTGTTTATAAAGCAAAGGGGGGAGCAACAAAAAATATTAGAGGACAGTTATCTCAACATGAAAATTGTCAACTTCAGTTAACTTTGAATGGTCTCTCTTTATTGTCGCGCAGAAAGTTTCTGATATGTCTACTTCGTTCTGTTACATTACAATAGTCATTTCCAAAAAAGTTGGGACAGTGCAACATATAAGAAGAACTCCAACACATTTGTTTGGATTATTGTATTGCCGTTTATTTCAACGCATTACAATACATAAACGATAAATTAGGCATGGGATCACATATCTTCTTATATGCTTAAACAAAGATACAGGTGCTTTTCCTGTTTGGCACGTGCAACACACTCCCAAAAAAGTTGGGACACCACGGCGTTTACCACTCTCCTCTTGATGACACACTGTAATCTTCAGGGTATCGATGACACCAATCTTTCTAACACCGTAACCGGAATTCTGTCCCATTCCTGTTGGATATAGGTTTTCAGCTGTTCAACTGTCCGGGGTCGTCGCTGTTGTAGTTTTCGTTTAATACTACGCCAAACGTTTTCTATAGGCGACAGATCCGGGCTGCAAGGGGGCCGATCCGACATACGAATGCGCTGCCGACGTAGCCGTGCAGAAGTTATGCACGCTGCATGCGGTCTGGCGTTGTCTTGTCGAAATATACACTGACGTTGTCCAAACAGGCGCCTCTTAGATGGCACCATAGCTTGTTCCAGGATCTGTACATATGCTTCAGCATTGACGGTGCCATTGCAGATGTGCAAGTCTCCCATTCCACAGCCACTAATACAGCCTCAGACCGTGACAGACGCTGGTTTCTGTACCGAACGCCTGTAGCACGTGGGAATATCCTTTTCGTCTTTGGTCCGGAGTGTACGGCATCCATTATTTCTGTAAACAATCGAAAAGGTCGATTCATCGGACCACAATATGGGTTCTTCCAGCGTGCTCGGGACCGATTGCAATGGGCTCGAGCCCACATCAGACGGCGACGTTGCTGTCGTTTGTCGACGTATGGCTTTCGTCGTGCACAGTATAACTTAAGTTTGCATTTGTGGATGCACCGGCGTACAATATTCGACGATAACGGCTTCCCGAAGAAATCGCGGGCCCACGTGGCTATGTCCGTCATCGCAGCATTCCTGTGCGTGACGCAGTGACGTCGGAGGATCCGAAGAGCTCGAGCATTCGGAATAGGTTTTCTACCTTGGCCTTTCCGAACCGTGATCTCACCACTATCTCGGTATTCTGTACTGTAGATGATGACAGGTTAAATCTTCTGGCTATTGCACGCTGAGAAACGTTGTTTGTGAATTCTTGAATGATCTTCGCTAACTGGCTTGCCTCGACCCGTCGTTCCGAATAAGTTACCCGAACGACGGATGGCAACTGTTATTTATACGGAATGTAGTACGACGTCATCATTCTAGATTATTCCCGAACAATTGGGAAGGTTCCACTACTAAGGGCGCTTTCTACAACGTATGTCCCTACTATTTTGGAACGTGTTGCAACACCCCCATTCAAAACGAACGTCCCGGCCACGATACAAAATGTTTTGGTGCACACACTATATTTAGGTCATTTCATAAACGTATCTGCTATTTTGTATTCGCGAGAAAGTTTTGTTACATCATCCCTTTTTGTTTTTTCTAGATATTTTGCACTGTCCCAACTCTTTTGGAAATGAGTATTGTAAATATTGAAGTTCAATAAACTGTGAACTACATGACTAAATGACGATACAGCGTTAATTTTATCGATTTAACTTTACTAGTTTGCTGACAATGTAAACTTAGAAGAAAGTCACAGCAGTGGTCTCTGACTTATGTCGCCGACTGTAATTGGAAACTCAGTCAATGCAACAGGTGACAATTTAATCCTTGAATAGCATTGTCTTATTTTCATTACTGTCCTCGTACTGTCCTCATGCCGTATGGTGTCGCTGCAGCAGTTGCAGACGAATCTATTCCGTGTTGGAGGACAACAGCCAAATTGAGTCGATTCATGAAGCGGCAAGAGTTAGGACTGTTTGGTGAACAGCGTGTGACACTGATTGAAATTCACCGCCAGTTAAGTCTCAGTCTTGCACCAGCAAGTCTGACGACACGATCGAGCGAGCGGAGAAAGTTGTTTTGGAGGATCTGTTCGCACGACGTGCAATTCTGCAAATTAAACCATCACCCCTGTTAACAAATTCCACAGAGCCACTTACCTTTAACTTCAAGTGAGCCCATTTGACTGACAATCGCTTAGAATGGGCCACCTGTCCGTCCAACGAATTGAGGGCGTCGGTCGCCTCGTCCTTGGTCTCGTAAGTGACGAAGCAGTAGCCTCGCGGTTGGCCTTGCAAAGGTCCCGATTTGTGGAATAGGAAATCAAACTTTGTAACCTTCCCATACTTCTGAAGTGCTTTTATCAAGTGATACCTACAAAAAGAAAACAAAACAAAAAAAAGGTGACAACCTCGAAACCAACTACCCCGCCACTTGCCAGAGGCCAGAAAATTAGGAGCAATGCGATCGGTGAGTGGGGTGGCTTGCTTCTACTGACGGATTTGCATCGTGGGAGCAACCACCCCTTTCCGATCATGTTATTTGTTTATATCTTTGAAATTGAGACAAACCCAGCACCTCTATTAACAATGCAAACCCATCAGGTTTTCGCAAAAAAAAATAAGGTTGGATACTTTTCTCACAGACCTCGTACATTTCAGAATAACGTACTAATTTTACATTCCCTTGGTTAAGTAAAATCCCTTCAGTACAACGTACATCGTTCACATGTCTTGTTCTGATTGGTCAAATGCAGCCCATGCGAAAGTTACAACTGGGCCAATGGGCTAATTAAGCAGAATTCACATTTCATTGGTTGATCAGTGTAGCATATACGGGGTTGTGCATAACCTTTTGCTAGGGGGCTGCGACTTAAACCGCAGCGTTGTAGCACACTCTTATGACGCTTTGGCAGAGAGTAGATCATTGTGCATCTATTGGTATCAAACAAATATGGCTGGTTTAATAAATGACAGTGAAGAGCAGCGTTTCATGGATAGAGTTCGTGCAAATGCATATCGAGAGGCAATGGAAGCAGGTGCGTCTTTTATTAATCGCAAATGGGTTGCGAACAAGTTAAACCGATCGGATAGGTTATGATAACTGCCATGCCGAATTTGCTGAGGGTTGGCCCGAGAAATTATCACAGGAAAGCAAAAACATCATCGCTAATAACAGTGGCAAAAGACGTCGCAGCTGTGTCGACGTTGCACAAGAAATTAAAGCCAAACGTGGAAAAACAATTTCTCGTTCGACGGTTCAAAGACATCGTCAGCGTGCAAACATCGAGCCATTCCACGTTATTCCGAAACCGACGAAGACCGCATTAAACATCGAAGACCGGCTCTGGTTTTGCGACTACCTTCGGGATCGGGTGGAAGACGACTTCGTGCACCTTGCCCTGAGCGACGAGTTCTTTGTGTGGACTACGAGACGTCCGTATTACCAAAACGATAGTGTCTGGAGCTTATCGATTACAGATATTTCTGACGACGAACACTATCGAGAGCTGTCCAAGAAGCCCGACTGCATCGGCATCTTTGTGCGTTTCACCGCCAAGCGAACAATGTAGAGATTCAAGCAGCAGGGTGAGTCGTGGAATGGTGATTATTTTCGGAATTTGCAAACAAACGATGTTTTCCCGTTTCTTTGAGATCCAAACAACACTATCGCCCCGCACGAAGTTTGTTTTTTGCACGATAAGGCTAATGCAACACAGCAAATCCTAAGAGAAAGTGCTATCGATTTCTTCTCATCAAATGAATGGCCCGGTGCATCCCCTGACCTAAACGTTGCTGAACATTTTGGAGCTGTGTTAAAAGACGCAGTGGAATCTTTTATGATTCGAGAACGTGGTGAAAATCGGTATTGTCGAGACCTTCTAATGGGACACCTGAAGGACATGGAGTACGATACTGCTCTGTTTGAGACACTCCTCCGCTCCTACCCGAAACGGATGCGTGCCGTTCGAGAAGCAGGTGGTGGCCACACTAAATATTGACGTGATAAAAGCAGAAATAAACGCACTTTTGGATTATCAACCGCACAACATTCCACTTAGTTTTGTTTATTTTCCAGACCCCTAGCAAAAGGTTATGCACAACCCTGTATAAACCCAGAAATCTCTGCATGCTACTCAGTCAGGATCCAATTTGTGCTGCTACATATTGTACAACTTGATTGCAAAAATATACAATCTCTAGACAATTTCAATACCTTTTTGTTTTTGATGTCATTTTGTTCAAAAATGAACGGGAAAATACGAACTGAAAAGAATGCAATAGATATGTAGAAATCGTTATTAAAAACAATACCAACAAAATTCATCCATTCATATTGTTACAACAGAACATTAAACGTACTTTTAGTCATTCAAAAATTTCCAATCACCCCTCAAATAATGGTCAAGTTTAGCATTTAACATAATTTGCATTTTTATGTTGTAGTAAGCTTAATCAGCCAACTTGCATAAAAAAAAATAAAAAATTCTCAGCTTCCCTGTGATTTTTTTTAGGACTCAAATCCCATGCTACAACAAAATAGGGCGAGGTAAAACAATCAGTAACGAAATACGCAATTTGATTGTTGACAATACTTAAATATTCTGCTCGCAAAATAGCTACTGATTTCAATATACACTGAGTTAACAAAACTCATGGGATAGCAAGCACGGCTCACGAATTCACAGGGGTAACGGATTCTGGGAATGGACCATTGGACATTGTGGGAAGAGCTTGGATAAGTGATTAATCAGAAATGGCACGTCGTCGCGAGTTGACGTCTTTTGAACGGGGTATGATAGTAGGTGCCTGACACATGGGATGTTCCGTTTCGGCAGTGGTGCAGGAATTTGGCTTTCCTTGCTCAACTGTCTCCAGGGTGTATCGGAAATGGCTGGACGAAGGCATCACAGTCCACAACAGGCACCATACCGGGCATCCAGCTGCCCTGAACGATCGTGACCGGCGACACCTGGGACGAAGGATTCAGAGAGACAGGAGCGCAACAGTGCAGCAAATCACAGACCATTTCGATACTGGCCGCACTGGAAACGTCTCTCGGTGGACAATCCGTCGGAATCTGCATGCCCTCGGGTTTGGCAGCCGTCGCCCTACACGGGTGCCGATGCTTACCCAGCGTCGTCGGACACTCCGGCGTGCATTTGCCACCAACCATCTCGGCTGGACTCTGCAACAGTGGCGTAACGTCATATGGTCAGATGAGTCACGATATCGACTGTACCACGCTGATGGGAGGCACCGTGTGTGGCGCAGACCTCATGAAACGATGGATCCTGCATGCCAACAGGTGGTGGTGCAGGATGGTGGGGCGTCGGTGATGGTCTGGGGTGCATTTTCCTGGTTTGGAATGGGCCCTCTGGTTATCCTAGACCAAACGTTGAATGCTCCACGGTATCGTCAATTCATCGGAGACCATCTGCACCCGTTTTTGACATTTCAACACCCTAACGACGTAGCAGACTTTCAAGATGACAATGCTCCACCACATCGCTCCAATGTCGTCCGCAAATGGTTCGAGGAGGAGCATGCAGGAGAGGTCCAACGACTGAGCTGGCCAGCCCGGAGCCCTGACGTGAATCCCATCGAGCATGTCTGGGATGCTGTTGAAGTCAGGCTCCGGGCACTGGATCATCCGCCCACGAACGGGCAGCAACTATCTTGGGCTCTGCAGACTATCTGGTGTCAACTGCCTCCAGAAGTGCACCAGGGACTTGCAGACTCACTACCGCGCCGTATTGCTGCACTCCACAGGGCCAGAGGTGGCCCGATCAGATATTAAGTAACTAGCCCATGAGTTTTGCTAACTCTGTGTACATCAAAGCGTAGTTGTTGAAATCATTAAAAAATGGAGAGAAACAGGAAATTCTTCCGCAACTAAGCAAACGGGTCGACCAAGGAAAACATCAAAAAAGCAAGACAAACTTCTCCCACGAATATTACAGGGCGTAATAAGTTACAACATGTCACTGCATCTGATATCACAATTGACTCGTGTAAAACAACAAGAGTAGATGTCTCAAATGCTGCTGCAAGGTGACATCTGAAGGAACACTGTTACGGATTTTATAATGCAAAAGTCAAACCTCTACTGTCACGTCTCCAAATGGTAAAAAGGCTGAATTGAGCTAAAGAACATCTTCAATGATCTTTAGAAACGTGGAAAAGTATCATCTTCAGTGATGAGTCTAAATTTACAGTTTATGGCGAAGAAGGTAAACGTGTTTTTCATAAGAACGATGAAACATATAAGCCAGAATGCTTAAGTACAAGAGTCAAATTCTCTGACACACGGATGGTATGGGGTTGTATGAGTGCAAGAGGAATTGGCCAATTGAAATTCATTGAAGGGACGGTCAAGCAGTGTTTCAATGTTGCCTTCGTTGCCAGAATTAAGGTGCTGGAAGAAAGTATAAGGTCGCTTGAAAAAACAATGGTGTGTCTAAACCGTTTATTTGTAAGATCTGTTCTTTCAGAATATTGTTCAAATAACACAAAATAAACAATCCATGAATCCATTCTAAACAAAAATAATAAAATTATAACAGAAAACGTCATATTTCAGGTATTTTGCCTGGAAATAAGTTTAAGGTCGGGATGTATTTTATTTTAATAGCCAATGAAAGCGCCCTTTTTTCCAATAACCTTAATCATTCGGTTAGTCATGGAGTCTGTGAGTTGTTTTAATACTTCAGGAAGCATTTCTCTCCATGCCTTTTTCACTTCTGCAACAGGTGCTTCCTTGGTGTCGTATTGGCGACGATTCCGGTACACGGTACGCACCAAGACACCCCATAAGTTCTCAACTGGGTTCAAATCAGGACTACGGCTTGGCCAGTCTAATACAGTTACTTCGTTGGCTGAAAACCATTCTTTTGTAGATGCTGAGCTGTGGATCGGTGCGTTATCCTGCTGAAAAATCCAGTCGCCTGAAGTGATGAGAGGGGCATGCGCTAGTAAATTGTCCTGGTACTTTAAGGAATTCATCCTTGTGTTTATGAACACAATAGGAGTTTTCCCACCAAACCCCCACCAGCTTGCCTCTTGGGAAAATATTCTTGATTCCCACGGATATCATGCCAATATCGAGTGAAACTATCAGGCCCGTCTAGGTTAAATTTTTTCTCCTCAGAGAAGACGACATTTTCCCATTTTCCCCCAAAGGATACACATTTCTTGGCAAAGGCAAGTCTTGCATCTTTGTGAGCTTGTGTCAGTGATGGTCTTGCCATCATCTTGGACAACGACAGATGAGGATCCGACGAGAGTACACGTCTCACAGTTCTACTTGTGCATTTTAAGTTTAACTGTTGTTTAATAACAGCCGAGGAAAGATGTTTGGTGCGGGCTAATCGCAAAGCCCTCGGTTTCTCTCGGCGAGTCATTGCTGGCGGTCTCCCTTATATTGTCTTGACGCCATAATTGTCTTGATCTTTTAAGAAATTATTTACAACAGTTTTTGATCTTCCAATTTTTGCAGCTATTTTGGATCCAGTTAGGCCAGACTGTTTGAATGCCACAATTTGACCTTTTTCAAACTCAGAAAGATGCTTTCCTTTCGGCATTATGAAAGTTACAAGATACAAGGAAAATGAGTCAAAAATTTTACGTTATCTAACTCAAGAACACCTATTTAGCATGTATTTGTATAAATATGAGTCAGTGGTCGGCATGTCTCATTAAATTTAGGGGAAATAGGAAGTGACCTTATACTTTCGTCCAAGCAGAATTGCTGAAATATCACATTTATTACTATAATTTTATTTTTTATCTTTACTATGGACTCTTTATCTATCTATATAAAGAAGGATGTTTGTGGGTCTGTCTGTGGGTCTGTTTTTTATACAAATCTACAGTTTTATTCCGATCTTGATGAAATTTCGCATACATGACCTTCAAAGTATGAGGAAGGTCACTGTCTACCTCAGATTTCGGAAAAATAATAAATATCGATAAAAAATCGATATTCATGGTTATGGCAAGGCATTTTAATGAGAAATATCTCATGACCAACAATGCAACAATAGATATCAACAATGGTATCAACACGCAATTCACAAACGCTCTGCATGAACAAACAATCAATATCTCATGACTAACAATGAAAGGAAAAGATTGTGCAAGTGTAATTATCCCGGGCAACGCCGGGTACCTCTTCTAGTTGTTTATAAATATTCTTTACGTGTTGTTGAACAATATTCCGAAAGAACAGATCGTAAAACTAAACGGTTTCGACACAGCATTGTTTTTTCAAGTGACCTTATACTTTCTTCCAGGACCTTAAATCATAACAGTCAAGCAGCGTTTCAACAGGATGGAGCAGCATCACACCGAGCTCGAACAACTATGGCGTGCTTTCAAGCTCATGAAGTTGAACTGCTTAAAAATTGGCCACCAAACAGTCCCGATTTATCACCAATCGAAAATCTATGGCATATTCTGAAAAAAGGGGTCTGACGGAAGAAACCCCTGAGAGGAATTAAAAGTCACCCTGACCAATCTGTGTGCAAAAATATCTGCTGGCTAATGTTGGAAATTGATTTCCAGCATGCCAAATCGTTTGCACGCAGTAATTTCTGCTCAAGGTCTAAATACTAAGTATTGATTGGAAATTTTTGAAGGACTAAAATTATGTTTAATGTTTTGTTGTAACAATATGAATGGTTGAATTTTGTTGATATTTTTTAAACTATTTCTACATATCTGAAATCTATTGCATTCTTTTCACTTCATATTTTTCCTGTTCATTTTGAATGACATCAAAAATAAAGATGTATTGAAATTGTCTAGTGATTGTATATTTTTGCAACTGAGTTGTATATGCTATAGTGTATTTGTATTGAATAAAATAAAATAAAATGCATTCATGTCAGTGTTGCCAAGTTATTTTCACAAATTCCCCCAGACAAATCGAAAATTCCCCCAAATTTCCCCCAAAACCGAAAGAGCCCCCCCCCCAAAAAATCCCCCAAAGTAATAAAATTATTTTGGCAATTTTACACGTATAGAAATTCAGACAGAAGTTTTTGCAGTGATGTTAATCCTAATGATGACGTCACGAAGTGATTGGCCGCACCTGCCACGTGGCAATATGCATTGTTTATGTCCCCAGTTGGATCGAGCGCGATCCACTCTTAAAAGAAAGCACGTGTTCAGTATAGGTTTAATGAATGGACGTTCAGACAATGCTGAAAGTTATACGTAAAGAAAGAAAATTACCTTTCAACTGTGGATTCGTTTCCCAAGATTTTACATATTTATGCTTGTATTTTGCGGTGGATAGCTGCTTCGGAGGCATGTTTAACACACACAAGTCGTAATACGACTACAACAACTAACTACTACTGCGTCCAGTCATACGGAGAACGAACCGAACTTCAATCAAAAGTAAAAGATCAAAGATGATTGGTTAGACATGTCATCCATGACGAAATGCGAATCATGTGACTTCTTGTAACCAATCACGCTTAATTACTTCTGAGATTGTCGTGAAGAGAATGTTTTCAATGTCTCAGACGTAACTACACATTTTCTATTTTAAATAATTGGTAAATAAAATTTCCCCGAAATATCCACCAGAAAATAAAAAGTATTTGAAATACAGGATACTTTGAAAATGTATTTGGAAATACTTTACCAAATACTGTAAAAATATTGGGCATGATTTTATGGCTTTCCCTTCACCGGAAGCCAGACACGTCTGAGCGATTATCTGTATGATGTACGGTGACGCCATCTGTAGAGAGGATTCTAAAAGTGGGCGACTTATTTTGTTAGGGGATTGAGAAAAACAGGGGCTTGGTTTTTTGGGGGGTTCATTCTAAAAGTGTGGGTGCATTCTTATGCTGGTTAGGCTAACTGAGGTTGGGTTAACTTAGGATGGTCCATAAAATGAGCTCCCAGAACTTTCTGGGAGCCATTTCTTGGCCAATAAAAATATTTAGTCCGAGTACTGTTGGCACCCCCCTGCATGTGGATTCCGACATTAGAGGGCGTGTTTTGGCTGTCTCTTCCCGTCGTGCGCTAGCTGTTGCCATAGCAACCACACAATTGGCATGTCGCAGTCGTTTCGAACTATTTGTGGATTTCAGATTTTCTTTTTTTCTGCTTTCTGGATAATTAGCCATTGTCGAAAGGAACCATGCCTTAAAGGTAAGCCAGCATTTCTTGAGCGTTCTGGTGTTGGGTTAGGTTAACTGAGGTTAACTTAGGTTTAACCATAAAATGAGATCCCGTAACTTTCTGGCAGCCATTTCTGTGACCACTAAAATATACGGATCATTAGCCTCCTGTAACCGGCCGAGGGAAAACCAACTGCCCCCTGTAGCCAAATAGGTTGGGTACGTATATAAATCGACGTCGCCGTGAGCGAAGCGATGGCGTCCGCGTACTAGTATTGTAGAAGGGGAAACCAACTGCCCCCTGTAACCTGTTGGGGGTATGTTTATAATTCGGGGTCGCCGTGAGCGAAGCGTTAGCGTCCACGTACTAGAATTGTAGAACTGGCGGCTAGTATTACGCCGTGGTCAGATAGTTCGATTTAACCAGATAGTTAAGTTTTTTCCTTAGGTAACCTCTCTCAACACACGGCAGGTCGTTCATCAGTGGAACTACTTTCAGACTTGCTCGCGTTTGTTCAATTCAGTTGTAAAAGCAGACGGCAGGAAAACCAACAATAGGCGGCGCCAGCATACGGCAAGTTAATAGCTTAGAGTTTCTGGCTTCCGGTGAAGGGAAGATGGTAAAGTTTTTTCAAAAATATTTTTTTTCAACAATATTTGCTAGTGTAGACTGTATGCTAAGGGTCCTTTAAAGAACCATTTTTATGAATAGTAACAATTAAGGTTCTCTTGAAATCAGCTGGAAAGCTTTGGGGCCCACTTCAGAAATGTTTTGGGGCCCATTTCGCCACGTTTGTTTTTGAGGGGCCCACTTCAGGAATTCTTATCCAACAGGTTTCTCAGGTGACCTCAAAAAGCGCATGTGCTCTATTTAAGTCAATCTTTACCCTTTTCTATCTAATTTTTTGACGGGAGATACAAGAAAGAGAAGAAGAAGAAGAAGAAGAAGAACAAGTACTTACTCGGTGATCCTACAGTCCAAGTTGCCTATCCAGAGCCGAGCTTCGTTGTCATCCACACTAGATTCGGTGGTGGCTAGATCTAAGCGTCCTTTCGTCTACACACAAAAATAAACAAACAATCCAACCACATTCCAGGTAAATAAACAAATAAATAATCGTTCAATAAAGTAGCAGGAGGAGGACATAAAGTAAACAGAAAAGAGAGAGAGAGAGAAACAATAACAACAAGTGCCAAGGGTCGGGTCCCCGTTATAAGGTCCACGGAACCTCGCTTTTCAACAACAAACCCCCGACTCACCTTCTTTCTATTGTTAGCGTATTTTTCGTTCATATTTAATTTAATACTCAATCATAGTAAAATACGTTGGCGTAATCTCCACATTATTTATCAGTATAATCCAAACGGGTCTAAACGGACGTAAGAACCAAAGCTGCTGCGGTCAGCGACGATTCACTTCCGGTTTATCCGTTTCCGGTTTGAAGTAGTGGGAGCAGTGTCGGAGGTTTCTGCATAACAACTGCGTCTAGAGAGGCTGTCGTTGCGAATCGATAGCATGGGAAATTCTAAACTAATTTTTTATTTTTATTTTATTTTAAATGAAGAGACCTAACTTTATAATGAGTGTCGTGGCTTTTCCAATAAGATTCCGCGCATCGCTCTCGGTTTCGATTGGAGGTGTCATGGCGGGTTCGGGTTTTGTGCTCCTAACTTGCGCTTAAAGTTCATCTTGCTTTGGTGTTTTACTCGCTCTTTGGCTGCGATCAAACGAATCATCATGTTCTTGCAAAGGTAAGCCATCGTTCTCGTTGTTTCTTTTTAGATTTAAAAAGGTAAATGTTGGTTAAAAATCCGTTCTCTTGATAGCCAGCCTCCCGTAACGTGAAGATGCCACCTCCCAGGGCAGACTGTGGGATTGGGAAGAGTCAAAGCTCCCTAGAATAGAATGTATTCTAGGGGGGCTTTGGAAGAGTCCACGCTCTTTTGGGGACAGTTTTGGTCAGATAACTGACCAGAACAAACCTCTGACTTTGACTATGGCAGTTAGTCTTTTTGTTAGGTAAACGATTCGAAGTGCCATCAACGTAGTTGGTAGAGGTACCTTCCTTAATGGGTCGTTTGTCCTCGACCTCTTTTCTTTTATGAGGCGTGGGTTCCGTGAACGAAACACATTGCAAGAGCTTTCATCTTATTCATCAATGAGGACATAACTAATAGAGAAAGGGTATTCTAACAGAAGGGGGTTTTACCATTTTATTTTCAGTGTTGGGAGAGAGAGAGAGATCCCTCAACATGACATTGGTTTTTTTGTTTTTTGTTTTTTTTTTTGTTTTGTTTTTTTCCTTTAAATGAATACTCGCATCGTGGGTTGGTTTGAACTATCTGACCACGGCTTTGCTTTTCTTTCTTTCTTTCTTTCTTTCTTTCTTCACAGCCTTCGTCTCACATGAGTGGAGACCAGCTGATTAATTTTAGCAAAGGTTCGCATAAAGATTATCACAAGAGGAAGTTTCAGGGCATGTGATCAATGCGCTTTAAGGGGCCTTGAATCCTTGTAAGGAGATCAGTATCTTTAGCGCTTGGCCTTCTGTTATAGAGGGGGAGCAAGGAGAATATTTTGAAGCGACGGGGGTATGTTGCAGCGAGCTAAACCAGATAGCAGCACGGCCCTCTGACGGCGAAAGAGAGGACATTTTAGGAGAGCGTGCTCGACTGTTTCCGGCAATCCGCATTTGCATAGCGCCGAGTCCAATATATGGAGCTTATGACGAAAATAATTTAGAGGTAGATGACCAGTTCGCAGCTGGAATAAGGTTGATCTTTGAAGATGTGAGAGCCATCTAGGGGCAGAAGTGTTAACGCCACCGATCACCGGAATTAAATTCTTATAATGGCTTCCCTTAGTCTCTAGAGTCCATGCACCGTTCCATCGCACCAACAAGCCGTTTCGAACAACAGTGCCAAGCACCTGGGCGTCAACACGTGACAAGTTCGCCGGCTTCGCACCCATTCGCACCCACTCGCCTCCAGTACGCCAGCTTGTCCGCCGATTCCTTTCTGTAGAAACCATAGTGGCCAGGGATCCAGATAAAGCATATAAGGATCTAAGTAAGAGAAGGAGATTAACCACATAACCCAGCAGGCTTCTGAAATACCAACGACCCTTGTTTAGGGCTGACTGGATAGCTAGAATGGCACTCTTGGAGTCGGAAAGAATTTGATAGTGATCTGGGGGAAGAGAAGCAATTTCAAGTAACGCTCTATGGATAGAAGTGAGTTGTAGTTGATACAAACTGGTAGCAGGAGTAATTTTTTGAGAAATTTGAGCTCTGTTCCTTAGGTAAATCCCAACGCCACCCGTCAGGTCAGGCGGGGATAGGGAGGCGTCGGTGTATACACAGAGGCTCTTTGGGAATTTGTCCTTGAGGTAATTAACTAGAAGGGGGTCACGACTCTTGGTAGAGGGGAAGTCCAATATCCAGGGCGGCACATCGGCAACCAAGTTGCTCAGAGAGTCCATATCAACAGGGTTGAGAATGATAGTTTCGCAGAGCTTTAAGTGGCCGCACTGAAATTCAGCAAGGATCCGAGAGACGAGCAACTTTAGGTGAGTAGACTTAAGTATAAAATTACAATTTTCCGCTAGAGAACGAGACTCTTGAAAATTCTCAGACGTCAAACAATGAGCGGAGATAAGAGAGATCACTTTCGCCTCCCACCTAAGAGGGGGAGGAGGAATATTGGAGTCAATGCCACGGCTTTGCTTTTATCGCGTTTGTTCAATTCAGTTGTTGCTCCTGCGTTTTTTCCTCCTTTCAAATTCAATTGTTGGGTGATTTTATGGCTGTGGTGTTTCTTATGTTTGGCGCGAAGTGATATCACATATTTGGTGTTTCTGGTAGCGGACTTTTATTGCCTTTGGTTGTGAAGTGGCTTGTTTCTGGATTTAGGCATGTGTTTTTGCCGTTTTTTCCCGTCGTGCTGTAGCAGTTGCCATCGCAACCACACATAATTAGCATATCGCAGTGGTTTCAAGCTATTTGTGGACTTCTGATTTTCTTTTTTTTTTTTTTTGCTTTCTGGATGATTAGCCATTGTCGAAAGGAACCATGTCTTAAAGGTAAGCCAGCATTTTTTGAGCATTCTGGTGTTAGGTTAGGTTAACTGAGGTTGGGTTAACTTAGGTTTAACCATAAAATGAGTTCCTGTAACTTTCTGGCAGCCATTTCTATGACCATTAAAAAATACAGATCATTAGCCTCCTGTAACTGGCCAAGGGGAAACCAACTGCCCCCTGTAACCAAATAGGTTGGGGTATATATCAATTATTTACCCCCGGAGGGGGAGGTCGTAGACAGAACGCCGAAGGCGTTTGAGAAACGGAAAACAGTGACCAATGAGCCTCATTGAATGAGGCCCGCAGGGCCGACGTAGGCTCGAAGCGCCGAGAGTGGTAAAAGTTTGTTAAATTTAAAGGTAGTTTTTTCCACAGATAACCTCTCTCAATATACGGTGGGTCGTTCATCACTGGAACTACTTTTAGACTTGGTCTTGAATCTGAAAAAAACGCAGCTTCCTGAACAATTGACGGGAAAGAAAACGCACGCCAACAATTGAAATGAACAAACGCAAAAAAAGCAAAACGCCGTGGTCAGATAGTTGAATTTAACCGCATGGTGTCCCCAATACTTTCTCTTGTAAAACTTCTGAGTAGTGTCCCCTAATAATCACGTAATCACGGAAGATATCAGTCAGCTTTGTCACGAGTTTCTGTGACAAATAAAATAAGTACTGACCATTAGCCTCCTGGAAACCAAAAAGGTTGGGGTATGTATCATCAGTGGCCACGCAGTACTTGAAATTTTTATCGCCAATGGTTTAGCCAATAGAGATTTTCTTTAAGCCAGAATCTAATGTTTTTAGCCAAATTTAAAATTAAAAAAAATTATGAAGCATTTAAAATTTAAAAAAAACTTGATCACATGATAATCGCATTTTCGAGGTTGAAAATAAAAATTATCCATATAAATAGAATTAGCCAAGTATGTTTGCCAAATGTGATTGTTTATTCGTCAGATTAGTTGAACTGTCGCCACTGGCGATTTCAAATCATTTGGCGAGCGGACTGCGCGGACACTAACGCTGCGTACGAGTGTTAACTAGTGATGTGCAATACCAATGAAGCATCGATACTTCCGGTATCGAGTACTTTAATAAAATACTCGATACCAATATTGAGTAGTCAATGAGAAAGTATCGATAGTATCGGGTAAAAATGAGTATTTATTTAAATGTTAAAATGCAGTATTGAGAGGACGTCGAACCGATACAGGAGCACGTGGAGGCTAACATCACTCATTACTATTAGACCTAGGAAGCTATCATCATGTATCCGAATCATTAGCTTTTTTGTTTTTTATTTCCCGTGCGCCCATAGAGCGAGGCGTGAGCTCGAAAGCTCGACCTCGTTAGGAGAAATAAAAACAAGAAATTAATCCTCCCGAGAAAGGTATAGGAAAGTAGCGGAAGCGCTGAGGTCATCTAATTTTACCCTTTTATCTGCACTTGTTAATTCGCCCCCGCCCCATTTTTTTAATCGAAAAATTGATTTTCTCGAACGTATTATTTAGAAGATGAAAAAGAGCTCTATCTTCTTTCGTTTCTCATCATTTCCGATCGAATGATACATCACCGCCACATGCTGCCATAGTTCTAAAGACCAAGGGACTGCCACCCCCACAACTCCGACCCTATTGGGACCATTTGGCCCAAACTTTACAATAATGTTGATCTTGCTTACAGGAATCTGCATACCGAATTTCACTCCTTTATATGCATAAATACGCATAGATCTTTTGGTCCCCTCTAACTTCCGCCCCCGATTATCTGCCCCCAGTGGGCCAATCAAAACCAAACTAAATAGTGAAGGTGCCCATGCCCGTAGTAAGCTACATTCCGAATTTCAACCTTCTACCTCAAAAAATGTGGAAATTATGAAGGGGGACGGACGGACGGACATTGTGAAAACAATAAGTAGCTTCATTCTTCTGCTACTTAATAAATGCTTCGAAAGATACCCAATCAGTAAGCAGCCACTGGAATAAAAGCGTTAATTTATTCAACAGATTCTGAATTAACGCTGAAAATCGCACATCTTCATTAGGTGCCTCATAGATTTTTTCAGTATCGAGTATCGACATGCAAACTATCGATACTTGAGCCGTATTACAATATACGATACTTGAGTACTCGTTACCGGCAAGTATCGATACTTTTGGGTATTGGTATCGTTATCGGCACAACACTAGTGTTAATTCGAGTCGAATATAGGTGCAGACGAATTCATTTGAAAAACAAATTCTGCTTTTAATGAAACGAATACAATTTTAAATGGATTCAGAAAAAAGTTCAAAAACACATGAATTAAAATCAAATCTATTCGATTGATTCAATTCAAGGAGGCTGATCAGTCCTGTAAGCTCAAATTAGTTTTATCCGAACAATACTATTCGAAACCTTCGAGTACATCCGAAAATAAGCTTTTTACAAATGATAGCTCATTTCAGTGTTTATTGCGGACTAATCCATTAGAAATCTTCGGGGACATTGCAAATGCTGTTTTAATTAGTTAAAATGCCTAATGTAAATGCAAAGACTTCAGAAGTACTCGTAAGCATACGACTGCAGCGTTAACTTCAACGTTAGAATAATAATGCTAGAAATGGAACCAAATACGTCATCTAGGTCTTTCATATGGAAACATTACAACAGATATGTTGAGAAAAGGGAAGAAAACCAAGATATGTTCAAGAGAAATAGGTTTAAATAGTTTCAAAGGTCATTCGAATAGGTTTCGAATAAGGTATTCAAAAGCTAGTACAGTCAATTCTCGTTAATATGAAACTGGTGAATACGAAATTTCGGTTAATAAGAAGACATTTTGTGGCCCGTCCCCGAGAAAGCAATTACTATGTAAAATTTTACGAACATATTTTCATTAAAATACGGTTTATACGAAGGAAAATTTCATAATTATATTGAAAAATAGTCCTTTTAGGAACAATTTTAATGATAAAATTTCAGATTTCGACGTGGAAAGTTAATAAAAATAATTTTCAAAGTCATTTCATATGTGATTGCTTCTGAATTATTTGAATAAATGAATACTCGATTTTTTTTTGATTATTCGATAAAAAAAATGTCGGTTATTTAGTCGAATTTTTCAAACTAACGAATCACGTGCTTTCAAACTAACGGGAAATCTGATACGCGAAATCTGATTGGTTCAGCTATTCAGATCAGGGTAACCAGATACCTCTTGTTAAAAAGCGCCCTCGTTTGGCAAAATATTTGTAAAACGCCCAAAATTATCGCCCAAAAATAAATACAACGTTTCTCTTAAAAAATTGAAAAATTAAAAGAAATTTAAAACAAATTAAAATTAATTAAAACAAAAAATAAAAATTTTTTTAAACTTCTAATCCAATTTCTTCAAATATTTCAACAACAGTAAACAATTCATTTTCTTTACCATCTTCTTGATCTTTGTTGTTTTTACTTGCATATATTGTTGAGTCAAAACGGGATAACATAGTTTGTGAAGGAATAAATTTATTACATCATTTTTTATCACATTGTTATGAATCTTAATAATCATTATAGACTCAAGTGAAGTGAGACTAATACGATTTTTTAGTCTTGTTTTAACACATGTCATTACAGGAAATACCCTTTCTACTGTAGCATTAATTAAGTTCCATATTATTTTATCTTACCTTTGAACTCCTTTTCATTTTCCCAGTCTTTCTGATACTTTTTTGGATATTTTGTCCATTTTCCCATTTTTAAATATTACTTACTTACTTACTTTTCAAACCCGCTTATCCGTTAGGGTCGCGGGGGCAGCAGCCCTATGGAGGATCTCCAGCGATCGCGATCTTCCGCCATCAGGCGCACGTCCTCCCTGGTAATATCCAAGCGACTCGAACCCAGATTCTCCATGTAGTCTAGCCACCTGGTTCTAGGCCGACCCCTTGGTCTCTTACCCACCGGCTTGGAAAATAACAACTGCCTAGGAAGACTAGCTTGCGGCATCCGTATCACGTGGCCATACCAGCGCAACCGAGATCTCTCGATGCGGAGAAGTAGCGGCTCGACACCTAAAGATTCCCTTATTGTGGGAGTGTAACACCTGCCACACCTCTCAGGAATCTCATTTCGGCCGCTTGTACCCGCGATCGCACTCTTTCGGTCATTACCCAAGCCTCATGACCATAGGTGAGAATGGGGACAAAGATAGATTTGAAGACGGAGAGCTTGGCTTTGTTACCCAGCTCTCGTTTCGTTACCACGGATCGCCACAGTTCACGTCTGACACGGCTTGCTGCACCGATCCGAGCATCCAATTCTTTCTCCTGCCGCCCATCACTCGTGAATGCAATCCCGAGATACTTGAACTTCTCCACCTGTCTCGATGAGGATCCCCTAACATGGAGAGTGCACTGAGCAGGCTGTCTTGAAAGAACCAGAACTTCGGTTTTAGCCACACTGATCTTCATCCCGGCTTCTTCACATTTGGCTGCAAACCGGTCTAGTGCATGCTGAAGGTTCGTGCGAGAAGACCCAAGCAGGACAAGGTCGTCCGCAAAGAGCAACCTCTCCACCAGGCAGTCGCCCACACAAACACGCTCATCGCCTCGGCTGCCCCTGTCTATCCAGTCCATAAAGATAATGAACAAGATGGGCGACAGTACGCACCCTTGGCGGAGTCCAACACCCACTGTGAACGGTCTCGACTTAATGCCATTTATCCGGACACACATCTCAGAGCTTTCGTACAGAGACATGATAGCAACCAGTAATTGCCCATCCACTCCATACTCTTGCAACACTTGCCAGAGCTTCTCCCGAGGAACTCTGTCATATGCTTTTTCGAGGTCCACAAAGCAAGCGTAGACCTCTTTTGCATACTCCCAGGATTTCTCAAAGATTTGCCTTAGAGCAAAGATGTGATCCGTCGTGCTTCGGCCAGGTCGGAAACCACACTGCTCCCCCGACAGTTTGGAGTCGACTATTTCCCGACTTCTCTTCTCCAGACACTTAGCGTACACTTTCCCAGGAATGCTGAGCAAAGAGATGCCTCGATAGTTGTTGCAATCTCTCCGATCTCCCTTTTTGAAGACAGGGATCACAATTCCTGTCTGCCATTGCCTAGGGGCCTGTCCAGATATCTAAGCAACCTGACACACTCGAGTCAGCCACAGGATACCATCCTGATTTAAGGCCTTTATCATTTTTAAATATCGCTTCTGTCAATATCGTCTGTTTTGCTTGTGGTTATCTATCGTGTGGTGCAGTACGAGTGCTAAACTAACTATACTATAAACTATTCATGATCATATAATGTAGTTTGTTTTGTTTGATCACATATTGGGTAAATTTTCGGTATCTGCACAATCGCAACCGCGAGTCAAATCGCAAACGATCATGCGAAAGACTGGGGGGGCGGTGCCCCCCCCCCCCCCCAGACCCCCCCTCTAACGAACTGATATATACCCCAACCTATTTGGTTACAGGGAGCAGTTGGTTTCCCCCTGTCCGGTTACAGGGATCGCGACAATTCAATTTGCGGATTCAGTCATCGCGCGATTGTGCAGATACCGAAGATTAACCACATATTGGCAGCATATGACAATATTACAGTAATATTTTTATTACATGTGGACTTGGATAATGTCGTCAGCCCGTAGCCAACGAGAAAAACAGGCCCCGGCGCGGAAAAGTCACCTGATCATAGTAGTCCGGCCAACAATCCAACGTTCATTCTTTCCAACAAACGAAAAAATATCCATTGTTAAAATCCAAGATGAAAAAATGAGGGTTACATTGTTACTCGGATTATTATGGTCAGGTGACTTTTCCGCGCCGGGGTCTGTCTATCTCATTGGCTACGCGTCAGCCTGTATGACGTATCAGTTTTAGACTTATCTCATTACTGATACTGCTACCGAAGCGCCATCTGAACAAAAAACGCACAAATAGCCCAAATTCATTATGATTCGCCCAAAAGTCGCATGTTTTTGATTTATTCGCAAAAAAAAAAAAACGCAAAGCGTACAAATCAAATTTTAGGTGCAAATGGCCATTAAAAAACGCCCAATTTGTGGTTTTTCGCCCAATCTGGTCACCCTGATTCAGATCTGAAATCCTGTCACATGGCGCTCAAATCTTTATTTAAACAAGTGCAATATCGGCATCGTTTCAAAATCAATTTTCTCATCGCTGCAACGCAGTTATCTAATTTTATTACAGTCAGGAATTTTATTCAATGTCAGCTTCGAGCAAAAGGAAACGAAAGGATCTTTCGTTAGATCTTAACGAAAATTCTGAATGCAGCGGAAAAACCAAATGCTATATAGAAGGGCAGGTTGCTAAAGACTTTGACGTTCCACCATTGTCAACATTATCGACGATACTTAAAAACTCGGAAAAGATAAGACAACAGGCTGAATCGAGCGCGAAAAGAAGAAAACGAATGCGAAAAGCAGCACACGAAGACGTGGAAACGGCACTTTTAACATATCGGTGGAAGGATGGATCTTAATTAACTAAACAGGTGGTGGCCTTACAGTATAACAGAGGGACATCAGGAGTTCCAACTAGTTTCGCCATTTATTCCCGGCTTTGTCAAGGATATCTTTTAAAATTTTTTACATACAAGAACCAATAGGATATAAAGCAAGGGGGCCAATGAGAAAAAGGACGTAATGGCCAGTAGAACAAAATAGAATAAATACAAAATTTTTTTAAGATACACAAAAGAGAAGTTGTACAGAGATGGTGCGTTTAAAGTGGACCGAAAAGAGAACATATCCGGTTGTCTGAAGACAAGAGAATTTACATAAAAAACAAAATAAAATAAAGGGGTAAGAAACTTAAAAAATGCAGAAGAAACATAAAATAAAGAAAACGAGAGAAAATCATAGTAGATCAGATAAAGAACTAAGTATTGCAAACACGTTAAAGTCCGTCTGGCAATTGAGAAGCAAGTTTGGGGTGGACCTCTTGGCCTCGAATATTTCGATTGCTTCGAGGGTAGCAGTTTTTTCAGGTTTATTACAGATGTGCAAGACAGACATAACCTCTTCTTTTGTCTTCAAAGTGTGTCCGGAATCTGCGAGATGGTTTGCATAGTGGGAGACACGGTCCCGTTTTTTATACGAGTCGAGGTGTTCCTTGAATCGCAATGCAAGATTGCGGGTCGATAATCCCACATAGAACTTATCGCAAAACGCACAATTCAGGCGGTAAACTCCGGATTGGGAATATTTGTCGGAGGTGGGCGGGTTCAGGGTGCGAGCAACTGGGGTTGGAGTACGAAATGATATTCGGAGGCCAAGGGACGATAAGAAATCGGAAAGCTAGGAGAAATTAGGTCCCAGATATAGTAAGGACGTCCACTTTTTAGTTTGCGGCGAAACAGGAGGTGGGGGGGGGGTGGAGAAGGGCCCGTCTGCGGCGGTGAAGAATGCGAGAGAATGTGGAGGTCGAATATCCATTGGAGTGGGCGAGGTGTCGGATGATGCGGAGTTCTGAAGATCTGGATAGGGGGGAGAGGGGGAGCTTCAGGGCACGGTCGATTAGGAATCTCAGTGAGGCTTGTTTGTGGGTGGCGGGGTGTGAGGAGGAATGGTGTATTAAATTGGAGGATGTGGTCGGTTTACGGAAGACAGAAAAGGAGAAGCGGTTAGTGTGGGGATTGTTGGTGATGAGGATATCAAGGAAAGGGATGGACCGGTTTGTTTCTAGTTCAAAAGTGAATTGGATATGTGGAGAGAAGGAGTTAAAGGAGTTAAACATGGTTTAAATGTTTTTTCTATTCCGGTATACATGTAGTACAATACAGTGCTGTAGAAATTACTGTAAGCTTTTTTTCTATAATGTACTGTACGCTCGACAAAAGAATATTCCCATTAGCGGCGATATTCTAAAAGAAAAAGCTAACCGGTTTGCAAACCAGCTGAACATTGAAAATTTCGCGTGCTCTAGTGACGAAACCGCCCTATTTTACGAGGCATGTTTTTTAAGTAAGTACCGTTTTGCGATTCCGCCGCCGCAGCGCTACGGTCGGCGTTCTGCGCATGCGCGCTGGTTAACTACATCTCTTGTCTACGCACTGACGCCATTACAGTCTGATTCATCATTGTATACGTTGTTTACTGAGTGTTTAAGATGCCTCCGACAATCGTGAGTCCCGCCGATCGTGAAGTACGGGCTGTTATACGATTTCTTAGTGCTAAAGGCGTAAAACCGATCGATATTCATCGTGAGATCTGTGAAGTGTACGGACAAAACATTACGAGTGATGGAACGGTAAGGAAATGGGTGAGAGCATTTAAAGATGGCCGCACAAACGTGCACGATGAAGAACAGAGTGGGCGTCCTTCGGTCGTTAATGAAGATTTGGTGCAGAAAGTGAACGAAAAAGTGAGAGAAAACAGACGCTTTACAATTTCATCGTTGTGCGACTACTTTCCTCGATATTCTCGTAGTGTTTTGTATCGCATCGTGACCGAGAACTCGAATTACCGTAAATTGTGTTCACGTTGGGTTCCAAAAATGTCGACGGATTTGCACAAAACCCAACGTTTAGGCAGTGCATCGACTTTCCTCGAGCGGTACCACAATGAAGGTGAAGATTTTTTAGACCAAATCGTTACTGGTGACGAAACACGGGTGGCCTACGTCACACAAGAATCGAAACGACGATCCACGGAATGGCGACATTCGTCATCACCCAAAAAAGTGAAGTTTAAGCAAACAATTTCTGCCCGGAAAATCACGTGCACAGTTTTTTGGGAGAGAAAAGGAGTATTGCTAGTGGAGTTTCTGCCTCGTAACGAGACAATCGATGCAGTGTCTTATCGTGAGACATTGAACAATCTGCGTCGTGCAATCCAGAACAAAAGACGTGGCAAGTCGAGTAAGGGTATCGTTTTGCTGCACGACAATGCCCGTCCACACGTGGCTCATCGGACCAAAGATCTCGTCAAATCTTTTAAATAAGATACTCTAGATCATCCTCCTTACAGCCCTGATCTGGCGCCCAGCGACTACCGTTTGTTCCTGCACTCGAAGAAACACCTGGGTGGTCAGCGTCTTCGAGACGATAACGAAGTCAAAACATTTGTGATACACTGGTTAACGAGTCAGGCGGCAGAATTTTATGAGGAGGGTATTCAAAAACTGGTGCCACGTTATGACAAGTGCCTCAATATTCACGCAAATTATGTAGAAAAGTAGATTAAGGTAGAGGCTTTCATGTAAAAATAAAATTATTGCGATATCTTTGCACGTCTTTTTTTAATTCCAAAACGGTACTTACTTAAAAAACATGCCTCGTATAATCTTCTGCCCGAGAAATCTTATCATTTAAATTCAATCTGCTCCATCATCAAATCAGAAAATGTTAGAATTGATGGAGGAAATTAAATCTTCTATATTGTACAGTCAGGATGTTCCTGAAGACTTCTTTCCATTATATTGTAAAGTCAATAGTGATTTAGAAAAAAAAAAATTGTTTTAGCGCGAAAACAAACTGGTTATTACAGAGATGAATAAAAATTATTTCTAACTTAAAGTATTCTATTTCCGTGCTTATTTCATAACACTTTTAGTATTGTTGGTTTATACGAAATACGAATAATACGAAAAAATTTCTTGGTCCCCACGATTTCGTATTAACGAGAATCGACTGTATACAAATTAATTGAATGAATCACGCAATTCGTTACAGCATCCAAACTTCAAATGCTAGTTCAAATGAATTCGATAAAAGCTCGAATGACTCGAGAAACAGATCAATTCATTTCGAATTGTTTTATTGTAGATTTGATAGGATTTTCGAATGCGTTCAAATCAAAGTTTTCTTGAAATTATTCGACTCGCACGCAGCCTTAGCGGACACTGTATCATTATTTCGCCCCCGGAGGGGGACGTCGTAGTCAATGAGGCGCAAAGCACCGAGAGTAGTAAAAATTTCCTAATTTTGCACCTAAAATTTTTCTTAGGTAATATCTTTATATAGTGTGAGGCATTTATCTTGAGATAACTGAGTATCTCGGAAACTAAGCATTGTACGAAAAAATGTCCAAAATCAAAAGTGAATGAGTCAACATGTAGATGCTCGTGCTCAGCTTAAGTATGAGCCAGTTCTCTCCATCTCAAGATCAGCGATGCAGGCTTCTGAACTTTCCTCTGGTAACAGTCGGTATGATTACTTTCGTCTTGGTCCTTAGCACCTTGCGACCGTCGTTGCCATACATCACTGCAAAGGTGGACTCGTCGGACCACAGAACACTATTCCACTGAGCAAGGGTCATGTTTAGATGGGTTCTGGCCCACGCTACCCGGCGACGCTTAGCTACAGTGCTCATAAATGGCTTACTCTTTGTAGCATGTAAGCAATAGTTGCATCTTCTGATGTAACGGCGGACTGTGCTTTCGGATATGGGTAGATGAAAATATTCTCGAGCCCAAACAGTCATTTCACTTATCGGAGCATGCCTGTTTTTCACAATGTAACGTCGAAATACTCGTAGGTCCCTAACATTGAATAATCGCTGCTTGCCTGGTGCAGTCCCTGGTTCTGTTTTCCCGATTTCTCTGAAACGCTTGATGATCCCGTTAACAGTAGAGAGAGAGTGGAACTGATAATTCATGGGCGATAGCTCGCTGGGATTTGTTATTCTGGAACTGCTGTATACACGTTTCTGCTGGCTTACCAAGTCCCATGGTTCAAAACGACACGAATACTGTGCTCTGTCGCGTGGACGGTGCTTTTAAGGCCTGATGCAAAGCATTCTGGGCGTTTCTACAGCTTTCAGGAAAGTTCTATATGCTGGCGACCCCTTGTGTACGAAGTTCTTTGAAACCTGTTGACAACGCAATTTTACATAAATTTGAATACATTATTTCACACCATTAAATCGACGTTGATATTGTTGCATGTACACTGAGTAAATCTATTTTCATGAGCCTGCAATCCTCTGTATGCACTTTTCACTGTGTTTTCAGCCAAATTACTTGGTGTCCGAAGTTTATTGACGCTACGTTTGTAGATAGAAGATGCCCATAAAATGCTATCCTCCTTTTTAAAAGTTTCGATTCAAAAACCATGACATTCAAAAAATTCACTTCTCGAAAAAGTGCATTTTGAAAAATTTATTTTCGAATAATTTATCGGTTCACGTTCGTAGAGTTCCTTAGTTCAAATCCAGATTGCGGAATACGAGGGTTGTACCAAAAGTCAGGTTCCCATATTTTTTACAAGTAGAAAACATTGTTTATTGTTATTAATTTATACATCGTTGAAAAGCTTACACTGTCGTCTATTTTTCAACATAGTCTCCATTTTTTTCGACACTTTTGAAGACGGTGCTCCAGCTTTTGTATTCCTAAGTCGAAGAAGTCTCCCGCTAATCTGTCGAGGTAGCGTGTGCCGTGGGAACCTTCAGGAACGCGTTCGACAAGTTCACGGACAGTGACCCTCCGATCTTTCGGCAGCTCACTGTCGATCTGCTGGGCAATCGAATCCGAAACCGGCGGTCTTCCACTCCGTTCTTCGTCGTGAACTTCCGTGCGACCCTCAGCAAAAGCCCTGCACCATTTTCGGACATGCACTTTTCACCATAAACCTCAGTCAGTTGCCGACGAATCTCCACGGGCGGTAACTTCCTTGCGTGGAGAAACCGGATTACTGCTCGAACCTCGCACATGGCGGGAGTGGCGATCAACACTTCCATCTCTGACGGCTGCCAAGCGAACACTGAGCGCCGTAGCGAATCGCTCGAGAGTGCGGGAACCACTGCGCACGGCACTGTTGTCGGATTTAGCGTAGCACCTTCCCTCGAGGCTGTAGCTCATTGGGAACCTTACTTTTGGTACAACCTTGTGTTGGTAGAGAGAAATGTTTCTTGTCGTTTAAATTATTTTTTTTTTTCTGCAGATTCTTCAAGCCAAATTTTAGCCAAAATTACGGGAAAAATGGGTTAGATTTACTGGCTGTGCGTGTCGAAAGGCGGTGGTGCTCTAGATCGACAATAAAAACTTGCCGTTTGTTGCTTTTATCGTCACCAGTACCTGAGATTCCTTCGCTTTTACAAAACCGAGCTTCATTCGGGTCGTCATGCATTAGGAACTATGGTATCAGGATTCCGAAGAAGGAGACTAAAGGTATTTTGGCTTTAGCGAAGGCAAATCACACTTTCAAGTGTTTTGTTGTCCCCCCCACCCCTAAAATTTCTGTTTGTGTTTTTCAGGCAAGAAGAAAGGTAAAGGCACGATGGCGTTGACGAAGGAGGAAATGGATCAAATAGTTGAAGTGGACGAAATTCATGAGAAAATGAGTAAAGTAGTGGAAAAATTAAAACACGATTACATCAAACACCTTGGTGTTCGTACTGCTTTTGGTAAGCATGTTGCATTTGGATGGTTTACTTGTGTGAAGGCTTAAGTTGTTGGAAATGTTATCATAGGAATCCGAATCAACATTACTTTAATTCAACATGAATACGAGGCCTGTGAGAAAAGTATCCGACCTTATTTTTTTTTGCGAAAACCTGATAGATTTGGATCGCGCGCACTTGCACGAGCCGACCTCGAACCTTTGTGCGTATGCGTGAATTTTTTCCCGCCTCTTAATAGCGTCGGTTGCTGGCAATCAGCATTAGAAGGAGGTAGTGTGTCATGCTCTCGTCGGTTTTTGATTTGAAGGAAAACGACGGAATGACTGGAGCAGCGTTACTGCATCAAATTTTGCTTTCAGAAACTGGGCGACAGCCAGGTGGAAACCATCCGGAAGATTCGGACGGCTTTCGGTGACGATGCTATGGGCATCACGCAGATTAAGGACTGGTACAACATGCCGAAACGACCAGGTCGTTGCCAAAGCGAACGCTGTGGTGATGCGGGACCGTCGTGTGACTGCGGAAGAGGTGGGCATCAGTACGTTTTCGGCACGTTCCATTCTGACCGAAGATTTGGCCACGAAGAGAGTGGCGGCGAAATTCGTGCCGAAGCTGCTGACGGCGGAGCAAAAGCAACTTCGTGTCGACGTCTCACAGGACTCCGCAAACAGTGACCCCGACTTCGTGAACACCATAATCACTGGTGACGAGTCCTGGGTGTACGGGTACAACCATAGCATCGTCACCGAAAGCCTCCAAATCAAAAACCGACGAGAGCACGATACACTACCTCCCTCTAATGCCGATTGCCAGCAACGGACGCTATTGAGAGGCGGGAAAAAATTCACGCATACGCACAAAGGTTCGAGGTCGGCTCGTGCAAGCGCGTGCGATCCAAATCCATCAGGTTTTCGCAAAAAAAAATAAGGTCGGATACTTTTCTCACAGGCCTCGTATCTACAGGGTGGTTCTAATTAAAGTGACACCATTTAGACCCTTCTAACGGCCGTTCCGGTAATCAGAATTTGACGAAACTTGAGCTATATGTTATACAGACCATGGGGAAGAGAATTTTGCAATAAAAACAAATTAGTTCGCATTTTGACCACTACGTCAAAGTATGGCGCTGGTCATGTAAGAAACTATCTGAGGATTTTTACTTAATCAGAGACGTTATGCAAATGAGATGTAAAATGAGAGTGAAATTAAATGACTATGGCTTTAGCTAAAAAGGATCGATGAAATATCGGATACAGAAGGGATCATAATACTGTGCTTATTTACGACGTGAATAGTGGCCTTACAATAGAATTACCAACTAGTTTCGCCATTTATTCCCGGCTTTGTCAAGGTACACAACAAGAGGCTCGCAGGCACAACCTACGTTGCACCTCACCTTCTCCATTGTTCCTCTTCACACCCCCCAATACACAAACTAGCATCCCCACGTTGCCTAATCGACCGTGCCTCGAAGCTCCCCCTCAACCCCCCCTCCCGCTCGTCTGAACTACGCATCATCCGCTCCCTTGCCCATAGGAATGGGTATTCCAACTCCTCCTTTTCCCGTATCCTCCACTGCCGGCAAAACGCCATCTCCAATCCTACCAGTCCAAGAAGTGGGTCTCCATGATATACCTAGGTCCCCATTTCTCCCAACTCTCCCGTTTTCTATCTTCCCTCGGACTCCGAGTATCCTTAGCTCCCCCCTCTCGTCCACCCGCACACTGAACCCCCCAACCGCCGTCGTTTACGATAAACTTGCACAACCAGGCGTCTACTGCCTCGAATGTACGTTGTGCGACATATATTACGTCGGATTATCCACCCGTACTTTCACAGTACGTTTTAAAGAACATACCAAGAATGACAATTGGTCACACAATGCTAACCACCTGAGTAGCACCGGACACGCCCTTAGCACGCAAGATGAAGTGACGTCCGTCTTACACATATGCCATAAACCTTCAAAAACTACCAACCTCGGAAGCTATCGAAATCTACAAGGCCAAGAAGACCAACCCCGACCAATTACTCGATTAATTGCAAATGAGACTGTGGAAGACGTGGAGAGTGCTTCGAGTTCCCAATATTCTTCAGCAAGTGCTCGAGCCGTATCACGTGATTTGTCTATTCCGTGGTCTACGGTACAAAGAGTTTTGCATTCCATTTCAATGTGGTATCCATACAAGATCCAGGTGGTTCAAAAGTTGCTTCGTGAAGATCCACAGAAACGCACTGATTTAGCTTGCCAGTTTCTGTTGATAATGCATGGCCACGGACCATTTTGTGGTCAGATGAAGCACATTTCACACTAGACAGAGCAGTCAATGCTCAAAACTGTTGCATCTTGGATACGTGATTGTATGGTGCGGATTCACTTCACATTTCGTACTTGGCCCCTTTTTCTTTGAAGAGAACACTCGCTCCTCAAGGCACTAAAAGATGTTCAATCATTGGTGCTTGTTACTGCCAGCTTATGTTACAAGAAAGACACTGTTTAGACACTACTGTCTTCTTTATGCAAGATGGTGCAACACCCACCCCACATTGCACGACAAGTGAAGGAGGAACTGCTTCATGCTCATTTTGGAGATGATCGGGTGATTTTGAGAACTTTTTCAACTGCATGGCCTTAAACCCTTGTGACTTGTGGTTGTGGGGGGGGATATTTGAAAGATACGTGATGTCTATGAAGGAAGAATACGTACGGACTGTCCCTGAATTGAAAGCAAGCATAACACGCCAAATCAGTGCGATTCCTGAGGAAACCCTTGGCTCTACTGTGGAACATGCAATAATGCGCTTTGAACATGTCATGGACAGACATTGAACAAATGCTCTGCTTCTAACTTACTTCCTTACTTTTCAAACCCGCTTATCCATTAGGGTCACGGGGGCAACAGCCCTACCGAGGATCTCCAGCGATCGCGATCTTCCGCCATCAGGCGCACGTCCTCCCTGGTAATATCCAAGTGACTCGAACCCAGATTCTCCATCTAATCTAGCCACCTGGTATCCACCGGCTTGGAGAATAACAACTGCCTAGGAAGACGACTAGTTTGCATTGGCATCTGTATCACGTGGCCATACCAGCGCAACCGAGATCTCTCGATGCGGAGAAATAGCGGCTCGACACCTAAAGATTCCCTTATTGTGCTGCTGTACGCTCTATCTAGTAGGGTAACACCTGCCACACCTCTCAGAAATCTCATTTCTTATACCCGCGATCGCACTCTTTCGGTCATTACTCAAGCCTCATGAATGGTCTTTGAGAATGGGGACAAAGATAGATTTGAAGACGCAGAGCTTGGCTTCGTTACCCAGCTCTTGTTTTGTTACCACGGATCGCCACAGTTCACGTCTGACACGGCTTGCTGCACCGATCCGAGCATCCAATTCTTTCTCCTGCCGTCCATCACTCGTGAATGCAATCCCGAGATACTTGAATTTGTTATTATTCATGTGCCATATTTTGACGTAGTGGTCAAAATGTGAACTAATTTTTTTTATTGCATACTCTCTTCCCCATGGTCTGTATACAGGGTGTCTCAGAATTCGTTGTACAAACTTGTAGGAGTTACTCATTTAACATCATAACACGTGCTCACTTGTAAGTACTAACTAGCACTTGTTACAATTTTGACTGTGTAACTCGGAAACTTCTCGTTGGAGTTTAATCAAATTTTAACAGTATACGCAGTCTTTGTACACTATTATTCCCCCAAATTTCATTAATCTAGGCTTTATAGAACCTGTTATGAGTTTTAACTTGTTGATCTTGGTGGCGGCATTTTTATTTCTGTTCATATCTCAGGTAGCTTTCAAATTCAGACCCCCCC
>JAHWFO010090544.1:68537-116196 GCA_023313115.1 Rhysida immarginata | reverse complement strand
CCCCCCCCCCCCCCCCCACATGTTCATGTGAACTTTTTTGCTTAGAATCACCTATACTAACTCCCCTACAAGTTTGTACAATGAATTCTGAGACACCCTGTATTACCATATATCTCAAGTTTCGTCAAAATCTGATTACCAGAACAGCCGCTAGAAGGGTCTAAATGGTGTCACTTTAATTAGAACCTATCGTTGAGTAAGGGGTTCATAGTGCTGTTTCTATCGATAAAATTGGTAGAGACTTTACAACACGACAAAGGGAGAACAGAGTTTCCGACTAGTTTTGCCATTTATTCTTGGCTTTATCAAGGATACACACAAGAGGACATAAGCCTTTCTATACGTACAGAATGAGAACATGATTGGATGAAGAAATAATATAAAGTGTACAGTGGCGACATTGAAAGGAGAGTGGTTGGATAAGGAACCAATAACAATGAAATTATAAGGAAACCTTGAGAGGAAAAGTAATTGAAATATAAAGGAAAAAGTGATGTCATAACAAAAACAAAATTGAAAATGCGGACCCAGAAGAAGACTCATCCGGAGTTAACGTAAACTAAGGTATCAATAAAAAATGGAAAGGAAAGTAAATATACAAATTTGAAAAATTACAAGATATCGGATAAAGAACTGCAAATTCCACCAGGATTCTCCAACGAAGAAAACTTGCCCTCTCCAACCCTAAACCTCCTCATCCAAGAAATGGGTGTCCTTGTGATTCATCAGCCCTCAATTTTACCGCCTTTCCACCTTCCTCTCCTCACTCGGCCTCCAAGTTTCCTACCGCTCATCGACCCCATGCTTTCGCTCTCTTAATCCCCACATCCAAACACACACCGACAATTTCTCCCGTTCCGGAGTTTATAGATTAAACTGTGGATTTTGCGATAAATACTATATAGGCCTATCGACCCGCTATTTCAATAAACAATTCAAAGAACACATGGACTCCTAATAATTCACACAACGCGATCCACCTTGCCCGCACGGGAGATGCCCCCAAAGAGCAAAGTGAAATCGTGAGCGTTCTCCATCTATGCAACGACCCATTCGAGACTGCCACTCTCGAAGCTATTGAGATCTTTAAAGCTAAGACCTCCTCGATTGCCAAACCATTTTTGATATTTATTCAATTTTAAATTCTTTATCCGATATCTTGTAATTTTTCAATTTTGTATATTTCCTTTCCAATTTTTATTGATACCTTAGTTTACGTTAACTCCAGACAAGTCTTCTTCTAGGTCCGCGTTTTCAATTTTGTTTGTGTTATGACATCACTTTTTCCTTTATACGAGGCTCATCCAGAAAGTAAGTTCCGTTCGGTAATAAAAACAAAACTACTAGATATATATTCCAAATTTTTTCTTTACCAGATTCTACGTACCTTTAACTATTTTTCCACGTAGTTTCCAAGTTTATTTAAGCACTTGTCGTAGCGCTCAATGTACTTCCCCACGATCATTTCGTAGAAGCTGCCGCCGGTGAAGAAAGTCACGCATTTTTCACTGTTCTTCGTCGCTGAAATGCATGCTGCCGACGAACTCCTTTAGCTCCCGAAACAGGTGGTAGTCACTGGACTGTAAGGCGGGTGGTCAAGTTGTTCCCAACTAATCAGATCTTTTGTTTGGGAACAACTAGACCACCCGCCTTACAGTCCGGACCTCGCATCCAGTGGCTACCACCACTTCCGGGATCTAAAGGAGTTCATCGGCAGCATGCATTTCAGCAACGAAGAACAGTGAGAAATGCGTGACTTTCTTCACCGGCGGCAGCTTCTACGAAATGATCGTGGGGAAGTACATTGAGCGCTACGACAAGTGCTTAAATAAACTTGGAAAGTACGTGGAAAAATAGTTAAAGGTACGTAGAATCTGGTAAAGAAAAAATTTGGAATATATATCTAGTAGTTTTGTTTTTATTACTGAACGGAACTTACTTTCTGGACGAGCCTCGTATTTCAATTACTTTTCCTCTCAAGGTTTCCTTATAATTTCATTGTTATTGGTTCCTTATCCAACCACTCTCCTTTCAATGTCGCCACTGTACACTTGATATTATTTACTATTTGTTCTCATTCTGTATATAAAGGCTTATGTCCTTGATAAAGCCGGGGTAAATGGCGAACTAGTCGCAAACTCTGTTCTCCCTTTGTTGTGTTGTAAAGTCTCTACCAATTTTATTAATGAGAACCACCCTCTATATTTCACTCACCATTCGGCTTTCCTTCGGCATGGCTGGTTTTACACTAGCGTCATTCCACGTCAATTCAGGCAGAAAGTTTATAGTTTTGGCACTTGACCTCTCTGATTGAATGCCAAATATTATTATTATTTTTTTTTTTTTCATTTTTCTGGAAGTTACAGACATTTAAAATATTCGAAATTTGAGTGAGGGCCTTATCTATGAAGTACAAGGCTCGTCGTGAAAGTAAAGATACATAGGGTATAGCCAGATGGTACATTGCGCTATGATAATTTGAAAGTCCCTGTAGAGATAGCTTGTCTAGTTAAACTGAGTGAGCATATTATTATGACCACCCTGTCAGTATCTCGTTGGGCCATCTTTTGCCTTTAATACTGCGTTGATTCTAAGTGGCATTGATTCCACAAGATGATGGAAGGTGGTGGATAGCACTGTCTAGTTGTGCTAGATTGGACGCTGGTAGATCCAGCCATCTGACGGTTCGTTCGACTTCGTCCCACAAATGCTCAATTGGAGTGAGATCTAGGGATTGTGGGGGCCACCGAAATAAGGTAAAGTCCCCCTCACGTTCCTAGAAACACTCCTGCACGATACGAGCTCTGTGGCATGGCGCATTGTCTTGCTGGAAGTAGCCTTCTTCTCCATTAGGGTACACCATCGACATGACAGAGTGGACTCGATCGGCGACGATGCGGAGGTATGCTGTGCCATCCAGACGTTGTTCGACACGTATTAACGGACCCAACGCATGCCAGGAAAACATTCCCCAGACCGTAGCACTGCCCGCACCGTCCTGAAGGGTCGTACTCGTGCATGCGGAGTCCATGCGTTCGTGCCATTTCCGCCAGATTCTCACGCGCCCGTCTGCATGATGGAACTGGAATCGTGACTCGTCAGACCACACGATTTGTTTCCACTGTTCAATAATCCAGTCCTTGTGCTCCTGAGCGAATCGGAGTCGTTTCCGCTGTTGGCTGCAGACATGTCTTCGGCTTCCGTATCCCGTGCGACACAGTGTGCGGCGGACAGTGCATTCAGAGACTGTTTTGGAGGACCACTGATTATGGTGAGCAGTGATTTGATGAGGCACAGTTGCCCTTCTGTTATCCTTTACCAGTCGTGACAGTCTCCGTTCTGTCCGATCATCAACCGTCCGCGGGCGTCCACGACGTGAACGTTCAGACCCTATCTTCCGGCTAACCGTCCAGTTCATGGCTCCGAGCACCTACGATCATCCCACGTTCGAAGGCTGTTTAATTGCGTCGTTTACTCATAGTCGAAGAATGGTTGGTACACGTCTACTGTTGTCAACGACACTCGGCTTCCCTTTTTATATTGGTCCGGCCTGCTAGCAACGTGGTGGCGACGTCCGTGCGCGCATTTGCATAAACATGTCAGGTGGTCATAATAATATGCTCACTCAGGTGCATTGTTGAACATGTTGATTCACTTTAGAGCAGAGCGTGAAGTTGATTTTTTCCCTTTTTTATGCATCAGGTGCAATCGATACGCTCGAGGTGGAATTGGAAGGTGGAAATCATCCGCTGAACGAAATAGCTCAGGTCGCTCGTAAGGGTCCTCATCTCGTCGTCATAAATGCTGGAGCCATGCCTCAGGTAAAGCTGTCTCGTTTTTACCATTTCGACATTTGATTATAAAACACGCACTAAAGGTATTCTGAAAAGGGTTTTCTGACTTGATTAGTACACTACCCTATCAAAAGTCATGTGACGCAATTGCGTTAATAGAAACACTCAAAACTCGACATATTTTAGTATCTTGTTGGTCCACGTTTTGCTGCTATCACAGCTTCTATTCTCCGGGGCAATGTCTTGGGCAGTTCCGCACAAGCGCGCAATCGAAGTTCCAACACGTCCCACAGATGTTTGATGGGGTTCAGATCGGGGCTCTGGGCAGGCCAGTCAAGTCTCGAACCCCGTTTTCATCAAACAATGTGCCTACAGCCTTTGCTTTATGGCAAGGTGCGTTATCGTGCTGAAACAGAAAAGGGCCATGGTGGGAGTGCTGCGTTGTTCAGAATGTCTTTGTAACGCTCTGCGTTTAGATGTCCGTTCGCAGACACAATTGCACCCAACCCATATTGTGAAAAGCACCCCCACGCCGTCACCGACCCTCCGTTGAACTTTGCAATACCCAAACCCGTCCATCCAATTGCTAGATGGTGTAGCAGGACTCATCACTTCATTCAAGCCTTCGATCCAGAGTCCAATATCGTCGCTCTTTGCACCATTGCAATCTCCTCGCTGCGTTGCTGGTGCTGACGTGAGGTTTGTGGGCTGCTGCTCTGCCGTAAAAACCCATTGCATGCAGTTCCCTGCGAACAGTCAGGGTGCGAACAGTTGTTCATGTCGACTCTATGAATGATTTTGTCAGTCCATCAAGCGATGCGTGATGGTTTGCAGTGACCACTTTACGAAGAGTCCTTTGGTCTCTGGCTGACGTGATCTCGGGTCTTCCGGCCCTAGGATGATGTTGTGAACGGTCGATCGTGAACGTCTCTCTAACAGTTTTGCCTGCCAGATGGCACCCAACAATTGTACCTCTTTGGAAGTGTGAAAGCTGTTTCCTTTGAGACATTCACGTAAGCAGCATACGAGGCCTGTGAGAAAAGTATCCGACCTTATTTTTTTTGCAAAAACCTGATGGATTTGGATCGCGCGCGCTTTCATGAGCCAACCTCGAACCTTTGTGCGTATGCGTGAATTTTTTCCCGCCTCTCAATAGCGTCGGTTGCTGGCAATCAGCATTAGAGAGAGGTAGTGTGTCGTGCTCTTGTCGGTTTTTGATTTGGAGGCTTTCGGTGACGATGCTATGGTCGTACTCGTACACCCAGGACTCGTCACCAGTGGTTATGGTGTCACTGTTTGCGCAGGCCAGCATGTCCTGCGAGACGTCGGCACGAAGTTGCTTTTGCTCCGCCGTCAGCAGCTTCGGCACGAATTTCGCCGCCACTCTCTTCGTGGCCATATCTTCGGTCAGAATGGACGTGCCGAAAACGTACTGATGCCTACCTCTTCCGCAACTTCTCGGATAGTCACACGACGTTCCCGCATCACCACAGCGTTCGCTTTGGCAATGACCTGGTCGTTTCGGCATGCTGTACCAGTCCTTAATCTGTGTGATGCCCATAGCATCGTCACCGAAAGCCGTCTGAATCTTCCGGATGGTTTCCACCTGGCCGTCGCTCAGTTTCTGAAAGCAAAATTTGATGCAGTGACGCTGCTCCAGTCGTTTCGTCGTTTTCCTTCAAATCAAAAACCGACGAGAGCACAACACACTACCTCCCTCTAATGCTGATTGCCAGCAACTGACACTATTGAGAGGCGGGAAAAAATTCACGCATACGCACAAAGGTTCGAGGTCGGCTCATGCAAGCGTGCGCGATCCAAATCCATCAGGTTTTCGCAAAAAAAAATAAGGTCGGATACTTTTCTCACAGGCCTCGTACTCTGTTATGTAGTAGTGAAATTGCAAAGGAACGTCTCATTTTCATTCAAATCGGGGCTATCCCATGACTTTTGATAGGGTAGTGTACACTATATGATCACAAATATCCGGACACATGCACATTTGCGCTCTAGCCACGATTTCATGGAAATCAATAGGGCGTTGCACATCCCTTTGCCCGAATCACAGCTTCCACCCTTCGGGGAAGACTTTCCACCAAATGTCGGTAGGTACTTTCCGCAATGTTCCTCCATTCCTCCCGAAGAGCGAGAATCGGTTCAGGTACAGAAGTTGGCCGACGTGATCTGGCCCGCAAGCGTCATTCCAATTCATCCCACAGACTCTCTATAGGACTGAGGTCGGGACTTTGTGCCGGCCAACCCGTTTCTTCGACCCCCGAGTCCGCAAACCACTGCTGCACACGCCTCTCTTTGTGGTACGGAGCATCGTCGTGTCGGTAGAGAAATGGCTCGTTTCCGAAAAATTGCCACAACGTTGGAAGTGCACAGTTGTCCAAAACATTCAGATAACGGTCGGAGTTCGTGATTCCTTGCACAGGAACGAGCTGGCCCAGTCCATACCGTGAAAACGAGCCCCACACCGTGACTCCTCCTCCTCCGAACTCGACTGTGGGCTCTGTGCACTCGGGTAAGAAGCGTTCGCCAGGTATGCGCCAAACCCAAACTCGTCCGTCGGATTGCCAGAGTGCGTAGCGAGATTCGTCTGTCCACATTACACGTTTCCATCGGTCCATTGTCCAGTTTCTGTAGGCTTTGCACCACTCCAGACGTCGCTCGGCGTCGACCCTGCCGACGTGGGGCTCGTGGGCAGCAGCACGGCCACGGAATCCCATCGTGTGCAGTTCCCGACGAATCGTCACGGTACTGGCGTCGTTTGCAGAGGCGTTTCGAAACTCTGTGGCAATTTTTTCCACCGAGGACTTCCGGGGGACGCGACGAAGCACTCGACGGTCTCTGGCCGTTAGTTTCTTGGGTCTACCGGTTCGTTGTCGAACTGTTGTCGATCCCCGGGTTTTCCATTTCATAACGACATCGCCTACTGTCAACTTGGGTATCTGGAGAAGGCTGGAAACGTCACGCACGGACTTGCCGCATAGGTGACATCCGACGACGGTTCCACGTTGGAACTCGCTGAGCTCTGCCGAACGCCCCATTCTTGCCAATGTCCAAGCAGAGTTGTGTGTGAAGGTGTGGGAAGCTATTTAAATGATGTGCAAGTCATTATCATGTGACATTGGGCCAATCGATGATCTGTGAGGGGTGTCCGGATATTTTTGATTATATAGTGTATGTAGAATTGATTGGTGTCACGTGTCACAAAGGTGCAATCATAAAGTCGTTACAATCAGCTGGGGTGATGCTGCACAGCGGTAGCATCAGTCCTTCTCCACATACGCACGTTTTTCCCAACAATGGATGACTTGCTCATGCCACTTTTATAAAAGCTCTCCTTTTGGCTGTTGTTGAGGATCTGCCCCGCCTTGAGGGTGACCTCGTCGTTGTCTTGGAAATTACGTTCACGAAGCGGGTTCTTCAGGCGAGGGAAGAGGAAGAAGTTATTTAGGACCAGTCGAGTGAATACGACAGACGGGGCAGTATTTTGAATCCTTGCTCATGTGCGGAATGAGCTGGCACATTGTCATGTGGAGGTCTGGCCCCTTTGGACATCTCGATTCACCGCTTTGATTCGATGGCCTCCGTAACTTCTGTAGCACACTCCCGTGATTGTGTGGCCTTTCCGTGTGTAGTTCATCGAAACAACCCCTCATGAGTCCCAAAAATGCTCAACATGACCTCACCCGACTTCGCCTTCTTTGGTAGCGGGGAAGAGTGACAAACTGCTCAAAAAAATCGTCCATGTCAGTCTGATACGGATTCAAAAGCTCGGAAGCTGCATCCCCGCGCCACTCCTTTTGCAGAGGCGTGAGCAAATGTGGCACCCACCTGGCAGTGACCTTTGTCATGTGGAATTCTGTGTGGCTGACGTCGACATATGCCGTGATCTGTTCCAAAGTGATGTGGTGGTCTTGAGAAGAGTATTGTCTTCACTTGCTTCACAGTTTGTGGCTCGTCACAGGTGGAGGGGCATCTGCTCCGAAGTTCGTCTTCCATGTGGCGACTGTCTTGTACAATGGGGCATGGAACCGTATCGTGGCTCACAACTCCAGTTTTGGGACGGGCTATGCCATGTTGCTTTCGACGCTCTGGCAGTACTGCACCAAATGCCGCTTTATATCCTCCAGCACTCGTGGGATGTCATTTCCCGGTGGCACTATACGTTTTCAAAAGCGATCGTTCTTTCTCGTTGATTGTAACGACTTCATGACTTTCTCGTATGTCGTCGTGTGCTCTAAGTATGATTCTCACTTTGATTTTATTCGTTCTCTTCGGTCATTTCAGTAGGCAGTTCCTTCAATAGTGAAATCCATCGAAGGATCAGGCATGAATCTGAATCCTCAGCAGGAGGGAAACACCATCTACGTCTCTCTTCCAGCGTAAGCCCTAGCACCAAACGTCATCTCCACATCCGTCTAATGTGACGCCAAATATAAGGAGCGTTCAAAAAGAAACCAGAACCTGTATGTGAGAAGTATTGGCCCTGGCTGTTGAGGCACTTGTCCCACTGCGACACAATGGCTGTCTCGTAAAATTCCCGGGGCTGCGTTGCGAACTAGTTCCGCACGTACTGCTTGACGTTGTCGTCCGAGGTGAATCGTTTGCAGGACCAAAAATGGCGTAATAGCAGGGAGAGATGTCTGGACTGTATGCAGGGTGACCAAGAACTTCCCACATGGATAAGTGATTAATCAGAAATGGCACAAGGTCGCGAGTTGACGTCTTTTGAACGGGGTATGATAGTAGGTGCCCGACGCATGGGATGTTCCATTTCGGCAGTGGTGCAGGAATTTGGCTTTCCCCGCTCGACTGTCTCCAGGGTGTATGAAGGCATCACAGTCCACAACAGGCACCGTACCGGGCGTCCAGCTGCCCTGAACGATCGTGACCGGCGACACCTGGGACGAACGATTCAGAGAGACAGGAGCGCAACAGTGCAGGAAATCACAGACCAGTTCGATACTGGCTGCACTAGAAACGTCTCTCGGTGGACAATCCGTCGGAATCTGCATGCCCTCGGGTTTGGTAGCCGTCGCCCTACACGGGTGCCTATGCTTACCCAGCGTCGTCGGACACTCCGGCGTGCGTTTGCCACCAACCATCTTGGCTGGACTAGTGGCGTAATGTCATATGGTCAGATGAGTCACGCTGATGGGAGGCCAACAGGTGGTGGTGCAGGGTGGTGGGGCGTCAGTGATGGTCTGGGGTGCATTTTCCTGGTTTGGAATGGGCCCTTTGGTTATCCTGGATCAAACGTTGAATGGTCCACGGTATCGTCAACTCGTCGGAGACCATCAGCACCCGTTTTTGACATTTCAACACCCTGACGACGTAGCAGTCTTTCAAGATGACGATGCTCTACCGCATCGCTCCAATGTCGTCCGCGAACGGTTCGAGGAGCATGCAGGAGAGGTCCGATGAACGAGCTGGCCAGCCCGGAGCCCTGACACGAATCCCATGGAGCATATCTGGGATGCTGTTGAAGTCAGGCTCCGGGTACTGGATCATCTGCCCACAAACGGGCAGCAACTATCTTCGGCTCTTATACGTTTTGTCACTGGTTTCTTTTTGAACGCTCCTTATATGTTTCTTAATTGGAATCCTTTGAAGCTCCCTTTTGTTATATAAGATCGACTCCGAGATGACGTTTGGAGAGTTGCTTTGACCGCGATTTCATTTTCTACTTTTTCGTTGCTTTGCTTTGACTCTCACTTTTTTTCTCACCGCTCTTTTAGGGTGACGAGGGAACATCGTGAGCAGCTGTCAAAAAGTGCCAAGAGCTTCTTCTTGAAGAGCAAGGACGCCATCCGTGCCATACAGCAGCAGTTTTCGAAACAGGCAGCCAAACATAAAGTGACTTTCTCCGAAGATTTGGTTTTTAACGTCCAACAACAGGTAAGCGATGCCTTAGACGGTGTGTTTAGTTAATGTTAACTATCTGCGCAATCACGCGATGACTGATTTTGTGGTTTTTGGCAAAGCGTCTCGTTTCGGACGTCAGAGGGCATGTTTTTGCTGTTTCTTCCCGTCGTGCGCTAGTTGTTGCCGTGGCAACTTCAAATAAACCCCATTTCGTGGTTTTCAATGAATTAGAAACCCGTAATGAATTGCTGTAGTGATATGGAAAGCGCGGTCACAGGTCAGAAACGCTTGTGCTATGCAAACGCTCGTGTGAGGTACATGCTCGTTCCAAGCTGCAGCTGCTCGAGTCGAGCAAAATGGGGAAAACAGTACCGGGCTTTGCAAAAGTTGCGTTACACTCTTTACATCCCCCAAAGAATGGACTGCTCGTGCTTTGGATGTTTCCATTTCCACAAAAGGATCAATTACGTGTTAACCTCTGAGTGATCCTAATGTCGACGACGACAAAAGCGATGGAAACGAAACGAGTAGAGATCGCTGCTCTCCTGCGCGCGGGCCACACGAAGTCCGAGATTGCCAAGCTCCTCAAAGTCAGCCGGACGACCGTCCACAGAGTTGCGGACAGGCTCGAGAATGCGAGAGACCTTGAAGATCGACCTCGTTCGGGTAGACCTCGAGTCGTCGACCTTTTGGCTGTGAGAAAAGCTTTCGAACGAGACCCGACGCTCAAAACGGCTGCGCTCGCAAAGAAAAAGAAAATTTCGGTGTCCACAGTGTCCAGGGCGGTCAAAGAAGAAGGTGGAAAGAGCGTGAGGCCTCTGCCGACGGATCGGATACGGAACCGACGTCGGGAGCGCTGTCGCCGTCTTTTCGTGGCGAGCGAATTGTCGTTTTCTCTGACGAAAAGACCTTCACGGTCGATCCTGTCGTCGACAAGCGAAACGACTGCGTGGTAAGCTTTGGCCAGGACATCTCCAAGGTCCGCTACGTGTCTACGACCAAGCATCCGGCCTCTGTGACGATGCTCGGAATCGTGGCGTCGAACGGCGAGAAAATGCCACCCGTGCGGTTCCCGAGTGGATACCGGCTAACGGCAGCTGATTACGAGGACGTCCTGGCCACAAAAGTGAAGAAATGCGGACTACATCTTTCGACAGGACGGTGCCCCTGCCCACACGGCCAACACTGTGCAAAACTGGTTGGGGTCCGACGTGACCTTCTGGTCGAAGGGCTTTTGGACTCCGCAGTCGCCAGACCTCGATCCACTCGACTACAGCGTGTGGGCGCATGTCGAGGGGAAGGCCTGCAAGGTCCGTCACAGCAACGTTGGCGAGCTGAAAACATCTGTCGACTGTGTGTGGACCAGAACGAGGAAGGACTACGTTCGCAAAGTTTGCAAGGTTTTTCGGTCTCGTCTGGAGCGGGTTCTCGATGCAGAGGGTGGCTACATTGATTAAACGACTAATTCCAATGTTAGTCTACGTGATGGCACAATAAAAACATGTCTAACTGCATCGTCAACATCGTCGTGTCCATTTCTTTGAGGGTCGTCACGAGTGTAACACAACTTTTGCAAAGCCTGGTACAGTTCCAAAAAGGAGTCATTGTGGGAGCCCGTCTAGCTGGAGCTATGATTACAACCGACTGCTATCTCAAAAGGTCAGGTCTCCAAGGTGTTCGATGCGTGGAAACGACTGAATCCACAAGAGTTGTCGAAACGGCAGAATTGTGAATCAGAAACAAACGACGTCATCTGAGACAGATTGTGCGGCAAAACCGAAGGTCCACTGTGGAGCAACTGACGGCAGACTTCAATGAAGGATCGTCGCAACCCATCTTCTACAGAACGATGCGCCGAGAATCGAAGTGAATAGGCATGGGAAGTCGCATGCCAGTGAGGAAGCCCCTGGTGTCAGCAACAAACCGGAAAGTAGACGACTGGAAAAAAGTGATGTAGTCGGACAAGTCACGTTACACATTTTTTGCATCGACGGCCAGCAGAGAATTTTGCGGCAGCCCCACGAAACGATGGACCCCTCACGTATTGTGAACACAGTTCAAGCTGCAGGAGGTTGTGTCATGGTATGGGCCATGTTATGTCGGTACGGCAAGGGTCCCCTGATATTCCTTGACAGTCGGGTGAAAGCCAAAGACTACCCGAACAATGTTGCAGATCGAGTCCATCCTGCAATGATGACGGGTTCTTCGTGGACGACAATGCTACTGTCGCATCGAGCAAGAATTGTTCAGGAGTGATTTTCTGAACGTGACACCGATTTGCAACATCTGCCGTGGCCAGCGCAAAGTCCGGATTTGAATCCGATGGAGAATGTTTGGGACGTGTTGGAAAGAGACATTCGTCGAAGGCATCCGCTTCCGTCTACTCTGCAGGACGTGAAGGTCTCTCTGACGAATGCATGGTCTGTGATTATCTTACCTGCATTGCAACACCTTGTAGAGTCCATGCCAAACTGCGTATGTTCTGGAATTACAGCCAAAGGAGGGTCAGTACCATATTCAACGAAGGTTTCTAATTCATTGGCCGGTGTGTGTATAGTAAAATGAGCTACACTATATGAACACAAATATCCGGACACATGCACGTTTGGGCTCTAGCCACGATTTCATGGAAATCAATAGGGCGTTGCACATCCCTTTGCCCGAATCACAGCTTCCACCCTTCGGGGAAGACTTTCCACCAAATGTCAGTAGGTACTTTCCGCAATGTTCCTCCATTCCTACCGAAGAGCGAGAATCAGTTCAGGTACAGAAGTCGGCCGACGTAATCTGGCCCGCAAGCGTCTTTCCAATTCATCCCACAGACTCTCTATAGGATCGAGGTCGGGACTTTGTGCCGGCCAATCCGTTTCTTCGACCGCCGAGTCCGCAAACCACTGCCGTACACGCCTCGCTTTGTGGCACGGAGCATTGTCGTGTCGGTAGAGAAATGGCCCGTTTCCGAAAAATTGCCACGACGTTGGAAGTGCACAGTCGTCCAAAACATTCAGATAACGGTCGGAGTTCGTGATTCCTTGCACAGGAACGAGCTGTCCCAGTTCGTACCTTGAAAACGAGCCCCACACCACGACGACTCCTCCGAACTGGACTGTGGGCTCTGTGCACTCGGGTAAGAAGCGTTCTCCAGGTATGCGCCAAACCCAAACTCGTCCGTCGGATCGCCAGAGTGTGTAGCGAGATTTGTCTGTCCACATTACACGTTTCCATCGGTCCATCGTCCAGTTTCTGTGGGCTTTGCACCACTCCAGACGTCGCTCGGCGTCGACCCTGCTGACGTGGGGCTCGTGGGCAGCAGCACGGCCACGGAATCCCATCACGTGCAGTTCCCGACGAATCGTCGTGGCACTGGCATCGTTTGCAGAGGCGTTTCGAAACTCTGTGGCAATTTTTTCCGCCGAGGACTTCCGGTCGCTGCGGGCGACACGACGAAGCACTCGACGGTCTCTGTCCGTTAGTTTCTTGGGTCTACCGGTTCGTTGTTGAACTGTTGTCGATCCCCGGGTCTTCCATTTCATAACGACATTGCCTACTGTCGACTTGGGTATCTGAAGAAGGCTGGAAATGTGACGCACGGACTTGCCGCATAGGTGACATCCGACGACGGTTCCACGTTGGAACTCATGAGCTCTGCCGAACGCCCCATTCTTGCCAATGTCCAAGCAGAGTTGTGTGTGAAGGTGTGGGAAGCTATTTAAATGATGTGCTAGTCATTATCATGTGACATTGGGCCAATCGATGATCTGTGAGGGGTGTCCGGATATTTTTGATCATATAGTGTATATATGTTTGCTCCCATAACATCGAGCAAGAATTGTTCAGGAGTGGTTTTCTGAACGTGACACCGATTTGCAACATCTGCCGTGACCAGCGCAAAGTCCGGATTTGAATCCGATGGAGAGCGTTGGGTTTTAATATGGCGTTTGCTAGCCATTATGATCTTTGAACAAGTTTTCACTGCAGACGGAAAATGTGCACATGATGTGCGTAAGGTCATTAAAACATCAATCGAATATCTGTGGGAGCACCTTGATCGCCACGTACGGCTGCTGGACCCTCCACCTATGACTCTCAAAGGTTTGTGGACAGCGCTTCGAGCGGAATGGATTGTCATGCCATCAGACACATACCGCGCACTTCTTGCGTCCATGCCACGACGCATAGCAGCAGTTAAGCTTAATTTCCATGCACGCGTTTTGGATGCATTTATAACTGCATCTCGACGCATTTGGACGCACCTAGATGCACATTGCAACAGCTCTTGACTCGTTTAAGTATCAGTTTCAATGCATGCGTGAAGTCTATGCAGAAAGTTCAACTGCGCATGCGTCATGAGTTTGTTTTTGCAATTTTTCTCGTTAGAGGGAGAAGCTTCTCTCTAACCCGATCAACGTTTCTTCAAATTCTCTTTCTTCAGCCATGTTGTAGCGAAATGACGAGTGGACCGAACGTCTTTTGATAACAAAGCAAGTGCGCAAAACAATCATGCGATCTAGAAAGATTTGAGACGCATTTACAAGTGTGTCAAGAAGTAGAAAGCCTATCTACTTCACTTTTCTGCGTCCAGACGCATGAACTCCAGACGCACGTCAACCACGACTGTGCATGGAAACTAAGCTTTATAGCGGTGAAAGGTGGCTACTCCCAGAAGTGTACGAGGCCTGTGAGAAAATTATCCGACTTAATTTTTTTTTTGGATTACCCGCGCGCACTTGCATGAGCCGACCTCGAACCTTGTGCGTATACGTGAATTTTTTCCCGCCTCTCAATAGCATCGGCTGCTGGCAATCGGCATTAGAGGGAGGTAGTGTGTCGTGCTCTCGTCGGTTTTTGATTTGAAGGAAAACGACGGAACGACTGGAGCAGCGTTACTGCATCAAATTTTGCTTTCAGAAACTGGGCGACAGCCAGGTGGAAACCATCCGGAAGATTCAGACGGCTTTCGGTGACGATGCTATGGGCATGCCGAAACGACCAGGTCATTGCCAAAGCGAACGCTGGGGTGATGTGGGACCGTCGTGTGACTATCCGAGAAGTTGAGGAAGAGGTGGGCATCAGTACGTTTTCGGCACATTCCATTCCGACCGAAGATTTGGCCATGAAGAGAGTGGCGGTGAAATTCGTGCCGAAGCTGCCGACGGCGGAGCAAACACAACTTTGTGTCGACGTCTCACAGGACGTGCTGGCCTCCGCAAACAGTGACCCTGGCTTCACGAACACCATAATCACTGGTGACGAGGCCTGGGTGTACGGGTACGACCACAGCATCGTCACCGAAAGCCTCCAAATCAGAAACCGACGAGAGCACAACACACTACCTCCCTCTAATGCTGATTGCCAGCAACTGACGCTATTGAGAGGCGGGAAAAAATTCACGCATACGGACAAAGGTTCGAGGTAGGCTCATGCAAGCGCGCGCGATCCAAATCCATCAGGTTTTCAGAAACTGGGCGACAGCCAGGTGGAAACCATCAGTCGTCGCAGCGGAAGCATTCCTCGTGCGCAGAAATGTGAAAGTGATGCCGACTGCTTTCTTTGACTCTCGCAGTGTGGTACACCATGAGTACGCACCACAGGGTCAAACAGTCACCAAAGAGTACTACAGGGATGTCCTGCGGCGCAATAGACCGCAGTTGTGGTCAACAGGCCATTGGCACCTCGATTCAGCCTACAACAGGCTCCTTACTCTCCTGACCTGGCCCCCTGCGACTTTTGGCTGCCCCAAACTCAAGAGGCCATTGAAAGGAACGCGATTTCAGGCAAGAGAGGACATTATGGCTGCAACGACAGCCGAGCTAAACTCCATTCCGAAAGACGCTTTCCAGGAATGCTTCCAACAATGGCGGCACCGCTGGGAGCAGTGTGTGGAGTCCCGAGGAGACTACTTTGAGGGTCATTAGGTTTCCAATGCTCCAGGTGTGTAATTTTTGTTTTCCTAGCCGAAGGTCGGATACTTTTCTCACAGGCCTCGTGGGCATTTGAGCGTTCTCGGATAACCTCACTCTCAACAGATGGCGGATCGTGTCACAGCGGTTTTCAGTTTGTGGATTCAGTCATCGCGCGACGTGCAGATAGTTAACCTTAACCTCAATTTGCGTTTTTTTTTTTTTGTCTAAATTTTTATCGTTAAAAATCAAACAAACAAGACGGATTGTTTTTTTCGCAATTTTTTTAATGTTTTGTACTTTAAACAGATCATTGCTGTCGCTGACGATTACATTGCGCAGGCTGAAAAGTTGATGCTCGTCAAACAGGAAGAATTGCTCGGAACCCAGAAAAGTCAGTGAAAGCCGTCTACGCTTTCCCGAAATCCTCTGCATTCAAACGTCGGTCTCGTAAAGCGACGGAAACGGAAGTCGTGGCGTCGGCTGTAACCTGAAAGACGACGAAGACGCAGCACCTCTTTTGTAGTAAACACGTTTTTTTAATAAAAAATATTTTGTAGTTCGTTGCCGTACTTACCAGTTTTCCGAACTGTACTTAACCTGAAAGTTCTCTGTAATGTGAAACGTATAAACGTCCCTTGACTTGTTAGTTGCGTTTTGCCCGCTTTTATGCATCACCAGTCCGTGGATTAGCACGAGGGAACCTAACACGTAACGATCTCGTTGTTGAAAGAGTTTGCGTTAAAAAGTTATTGGGTGTGCTACTTAATTGTTTCGGATTTCTTCGATATTTTAATTTTGTTTATTATACAGGGTGATTCCGAGTTTAAACGTATTTACTGCACAACGTGAAAGCACCACGTGGCACACGTGTTCAAAGCTCCCTAGCGGGAATTCTATTAGGCCAAATGCAGTACATTTTGGTGTATATACACTGAGATAGCAAAACTCATGGGATAGTTATTTAATATCTGGTCGGGGCACCTCTGGCCCTGTGGAGTGCAGCAATACGGCGTGGTAGTGAGTCTGCAAGTCCCTGGTACACTTCTGGAGGCAGTCGACACCACATAGTCTGCAGAGCCCAAGATAGTTGCTAATGATCCAGTGCCCGGAGCCTGACTTCAACAGCATCCCACGTATGCTCGATGGGATTCGTGTCAGGGCTCCGGGCTGGCCAGCTCTGTCGTTTGACCTCTCCTGCATGCTCCTCGAACCATTCGCGGACGACATTGGAGCGACGTGGTGGAGCATTGTCATCTTGAAAGACTGCTACGTCGTCAGGGTGTTGAAATGTCAAAAACGGGTGCAGATGGTCTCCGACGAGTTGATGATACCGTGGACCATTCGACGTTTGGTCCAGGATAACCAGAGGGCCCATTCCAAACCAGGAAAATGCACCCCAGACCATTACTGGCGCCCCACCACCAGTTGGCATGCGGGATCCATCGTTTCGTGAGGTCTGCGCCACACATGCTGTCTCCCATCAGCATGGTACAGTGGATATCGTGACTCATCTGACCGTATGACGTTAGGCCACTGTTGCAGAGTCCAGCCGAGATGGTTGGTGGCAAATGCACGCCGGAGTGTCCGACGACGCTGGGTAAGCGTTGGCACCCGTGTAGGGCGACGGCTGCCAAGCCCGAGGGCATGCAGATTCCGATGGATTGTCCACCGAGAGACGTTTCTAGCGCGGCCAGTATCGAACGGGTCTGTGATTTGCTGCACTGTTGCGCTCCTGTCTCTCTGAATCGTTCGTCCCAGGTGTCGCCGGTCACGATCGTTCAGGGCAGCTGGACGCCAGGTATGGTGCCTGTTGTGTACTGTGATGCCTTCGTCCAGCCATTCCCGATACACCCTGGAGACAGTCGAGCGGGGAAAGCCAAATTCCTGCACTGCTGCCAAAATGGAACATCCCATGCGTCGGGCACCTACTATCATATCCCGTTCAAAAGACATGCCATTTCTGATTAATCACTTATCCAAGCTCTTCCCCCAACGTCTACTGGTCCATTCCCAGAATCCGTGACCCCTGTGAATTCGTGAGCCATGCCCATCAATCAATGTGCTTGCTATCCCATGAGTTTTGCTAACTCAGTGTACTTACTGGAACATGCAGTTTCGATTTCTGCAAAAAAGAAAATAGTACCAAAACTCGTCATAGGGAGTGCTTATTTCAAGAAAATAATGAATACATTTGCATAAGCGCATTCCGTGTTGAGCAATCGTGACAATAAAAGGCAAGGCTGAGGATTTCCCATCATTCACAAACGAATGGCCTGACGACGACGCTTACTCTGCCTGACCGGGCGTTATTAGTCGAGTTGTTTTATCAGAAGAGCGACAATGCAAGTGCTGCCCTTCGTGAATTGCGGCAATCAAAAACGTTATGAAGAGGACCGACGAGCATAACTAACTTACGGAAAACGATTGAATGATTTGAATTTACCGGAACTCTAGGAGTGCAAACGAATCGGGCAGCAACACGTTGAAGAAGTTGCAACTGCTGTCGTGGAACAGGAGATGACTACTGTGCAGGGTACCAGCAGTGCACAGTATGCAATAGCACGCCAAATAGATATCCCATAGTCGACGGTGAGGAAAATATTGCATAAGATATTGCCATTTTCTCCCTATAAACTCCCTCCCACCTGTTCAACAATTGCTTCCTGGAGATGAACGTACCCGAACTGACTTTGCGTCGAGATTTTTAGCACTTCGTATGGAAGTGGATGATGCATATGGAGTGATGAGGCCCATTTTTATTTGAATGGTGATATCAATACCCACAACTGCATCAAATCCACAAGTGTCTGCCAATTCCAATGCATTCGCCGAAACTAACAGTATGGTGCGGCTTTACTGCTTCTTTCGTCGTCGCCCCGTACTTTTTTGAAGAAATCCGTCCCCGTGCACCGGTGACTCGTTCTGTCAATTCTGCCAGGTATGCTGACATGCTTGAGAATTTTGTGATACCACGATTGCAGGAAAAGGGTCGTCTGGATTCTACCATTTTTATGCAGGACGGTGCGCCACTGCACGTCGGACGTCAGGTGCAGCAGATCTTGCGAGAACGTTTTTCAGACGACAGAATAATTAGTCGTGCATTTCCCACGGTATGGCCACCCAAGTCGCCTGATCTCAACCCTTGTGATTTTTGGTTATGGGGATAGTTGAAAAGCCTTGTGTATCGAGCACATGTTCCTGACCTCTCGACCTTAAAGCATCAAATAGCGTTACATATCAGACTAATTAATGCAGATGTGTTGCGAGCTGCCGTAGAAAATGTCGTGTACCGCATGCACACTGGTGGTCATATTGAAACACTATTGTTGTTACTAAAGTTGGTTTGTACGGTATTTGTTCATTCATTGTTTTCTTGAAATAAGCACCCCCTATGGCGACTTTTGGTACTATTTTTTTTTTTTTTTTTAGAAATCGAAACTGCATGTTCCACTAAGTATATACACCAAAATGTACTGCATTTGGATTAATAGAATTCCCGCTAGCTAGCTCTCAACACCTCATGTTATTTCTTGCCCACCCGGTATATCACATAAGAACAGATTCCAACAACGTAGCACTACTCGAATTCTGTACGGCCGTAGCTTTAGACGTTTAATGCTGTGTTCACGTTACGGCTTAATCACAGTTAACTCTCGATCACGATCGAGCAGAACTTTGCGACCTGCTTCAGTTACCTATCTGCATTTACAGTTCGGTTAAGAATTGGTTAACTGACCCGGTTATGCTAAATGTAACCGTTTAGTGTACAAGCACATTCTGCTCCGTCTATCGTAATTTCGCTAACTGCAAGATTTGATGCCGCTACTCTTACTGCCATCTATTGACGCAGTTGCGAGGAAAAAAGCCATAGAAAACACTGTTTCTCTTAGAACCGTGACCGATTGAACGTCACTGTTCACCTGCACTCGCGCAACTGTCGTGTCGCATTTCTAAGATCACACTGTCGTGTCGCAATACTCGTATAACAAGAGCTAATCCGATGCAAGCACAGTCAATTAGAACAGGCAAGACAAGAATGTTTCTGATTGGCCTTTTCTTTGCGGCGTCAACGATAAACAAAATAATTTCCGTCAGCTGCCCATTGTGATCTTTGCCCATCGTTCGGGCAACGTTTGGATTCCACTGTAGAAGAAGAGCTCCTTCTTCAACTTGATGAATTCGGTGATTCCGTTTCACACTTTTTCGTTTCGATGACGGATACCGTCCAGATGATTCTGCGTCAAACCAATAATCCACGATCATGAGGAGCAAGGATGCCCACAAACGAATGGTAGTCTGGAGAGTATCGTAGGTGAAGTAAGAACGAAGGAGAGTCAGTGGTCGTTTTTCGTCGGATTTAGCTGTTTCTGTGCGTAAAGGTCAACCGCGACCGTCTTCGTGATGGGAGAAGCTCATGCTACATTACCCCCTTCTGATCCCACCACGTGCACAGCAGAACTTCCTGGTTCCGTGAATGTTGCGTTTGGATTTCAAGCAGGGTCAAGAATAGATACAGTAGTATGATTTTAACACGCCTTACGCGTGTCGGCATTACGCTACAAGACTACAAGAAGTTAAACTGGCCTGCATGGGTGCAAGATGAATTGAAGGGGAGAGTTCGCTTGGATGCGCGGACCTCACAGAGAGCTAGGTGGGTGACATCCGGTTTTTGTTCCTTGTTCGTGCGTCAGCGTCTACGAGTAGCTGTAGTAGGTCTTCGCGTTCGAAATAAGTCTGATTGTTGCGCAGTGTCGTCGGTTCGGTTCGTCTTCGCTTCGTGATCTCCACTTCTTCTCGTAGTAGGATTCTGGTGTTATTGTTACTGGTCCCGATGATTGACATGCACTTATGCGGATTGACCCACGGACTGCACAAAGCAACCCACGGATTTTGTCACATTGACTTATTTTGGGCCTGACTCGCAAAACTATTCAGAGACGAAGGCCTCGGAACTTCATTCAGGATGAGGCACAACAACCAAACGTTGAGGACCAGTTCCGGCAACAACATGTATAAACAGGCGGGTGTTTACCGACTATTGTGCCCCGATCGCAATGCAGTCTATATAGGATCCACCACTCGCTCCTTCTACACCAGGTTTGGTGAGCACCGACACTCGTGGACCAACGGTGATAATGTCGCCCCAAGCTTCGCGGATCCATTTCCAAAAGCGGCAGATAGTTGGTGATAGCCGCAAATGCTTCTCGTTTCACGAAAAAATGCGGCGCAGCAAGCGTTTGCATCTGCTGCTGCAATCCGATTGGTCGGTGGTTATGACTCATACAAATCACAACATCAACTCCTTGCTTGTCCGCCATTGATCGCCCGCTTGCCGTGTTTATTGAAGTCGGCCAATGTCCAGGTTCAAACTGACCCATAACTCTGTCTGTGCATGGTATGTGCTATTGCCTTCCCAGAATTAGTTTTTCTGAATGGCTGAACCACTGCTGCCGCCGCCGCCCACGTTCGCCACGACGAACTTCGTCCCCAAGCTCTGCAGACGACGCACGGCACTCAACCACTCAGCTCGAATTATTTGTGAAACGGCTTGTGGTGCGGCGTCCGCCTGGAATTTGTGAAACCCGCTTAAGGCCAGAATCCTACTTCGACATGATCACGAAGCGAAGACAAACCGAAACAACAACACTGCTCAACAATCAGGACTTATTTTGAACGTGAAGACATACTACAGCTACTCGTAGATGCCGACGCACTGTCGAATGCGCACTTGTCGGGCTACAGCTGATCGACAAAGTATGACTTCTCGAAGAGAGCCGACAGAATTAAGTTGCACACCTAATGCATTAGTAAACAAACATAAAATACGCACCTCTTTTGACAGGGACAGGAACGTATTCATCGTCGCTGTATTCCTGCTCCGATCCCGTGTAGGTTAACAAGGGACCGTTCTTCTCGGGATTGCGGATCATTCTCCTCGTCAGTTGATCTGGTACGGAAAGACAAAATTTAAGATTGATTCGTTACCTTAAAAGCGTTTCAAGTATGATATACCTCGATGCGACCCAGGAACAAAGTACAGGCATCCGTTGTCTAGCGTAGCGTCTTCGAGCGGCAGCCAGAAGCCAACGCAGCTTGGTGGATCCGTGTAGAGGTAGGTGGCATCCCGATGGGGCTGTACTGTAAAATGAAAGAAAAGGTGTCTTTTCAGTGATTTTAATGTCATTTGATTATACGTGGCGTCTGAAACTTTAGGGTCGGGACACATTAGTATGACCAGCTGCTAGTATCCGGAATATCCGCTTTTGGCGGCAAGCACAGCAGCTAGTCGACGTGGCAGAGAGTCAGTAAGTCCTCGGAAGGTGGTTGCAGGTATCTGGGACCATTTGACAATCAGTGCATCCCGTAATTCCATCACCGTGTGGACATGGTGATCGAGATGGTCCCACAAATGTTCAATGGGGTCGAGGTCCGGGGAGTTTGGTGGCCATGGGAGTAGCTTGAATTCATCCTAGTGCTCCTCGAACCAGTCGTGGACGCATTTGGCAGTATGGCAGGGAGCATTGTCCTGTCGAAAGGTGCCATCACCCTGAGGAAACACTGTCGACACGAACAGCATTCAGACCATACCACGAAAACATCCCCCAAACGGTCACACTTACCCCACCAGCCTGTCGTCTGCCAACAACGATTCGGGATGCCTGTTCTCAGACGCTTCCCGGTGAATACTCCGTCGTCCGTCCACTCTGTTCACCAGAAACCGCGACTCGTCAGAGAAAGTAACCCTTTGCCATTCGGCCGAGGTCCAATGGCGGTAGTTCATTGCACAGGCATCGACACGGGTGCTGTTACCATACGCCTGCTCCGGAGCCCCAACCTCGAGAGGGATTGTTACACTGTCTCGGAACTGATACGCCTAGTGGCCCCACAGTTCAGTTGCTCGGCAGTGTCACGCCAATCGGTCTTCGCCTCTAGCATCAATGGCCTGTGGGGCCCCACAGTTACCTCTTTGGTTGCTCGTAACTATCTGGTACGTCCAGTCGCAGTACACCTTCACAACGGTAGCCCTAAAGCAGTTGACAAAGGTGGCCGTTTCTGAAATGCTGCCCCCCTCGGCCCGATAGCCAATGATCATCCCCTTTTGGAGGTCCGACAGGCCACTTTGCCCATGACGGCGACAATTGCTGTGTTAACGGATGCTACTATGGGACGTTCCAACATGTTCGAGGAGACGTGCTCATATTAATGTGTCCCGACCCTGTAGTACATGCATGTGTACACGTAAGATCCCATGATGGTGTTGGACATGGGGCAGGACATCCTCTTCCAGTCCAAGGATTAGGGAATCTGTTATCCAAGCGTTCGTAGACAAGAGGTACAGCGTCCAATAACTCTGGTTGCACACCCCATTGTGTGTTCAGTGGAAGACCACCAGGCCACGGCCTCCCCCACGATGTTTTAATTCTGGAGATCCGTTAAAAATGAGTTGTAGGAATATCCGGTAGGTGGCAGGAAAGTTTGCCCAGCGGATCCGCCAAGGAAGCGTATACTAGCGCCTCCGCTCTCGAAGTGGATGATTTACCAACTTTCCATTTCACAATTAAATCGGCGGCCGCATTAACTGTCTTCTGATCGGTTCATTCACAAACGGGATCGACGTCACGCATAACGGCGCCTCGAAGCGACCTTCGTCGTATTCATAAAGCAATTGTGGAATCTGCTAATTGTGAAATGGTAGTCTGTTCGGAAAGTCTTTGTCTTGCGTTGCGGGCACCGCAAACAGGTGCAATTGTGGAACTGGCTTAAGGCTTCAACTGTTGCAATGGTCTCTGGCGTCACAACTCGTTGTGCCTGATCTGGGCGACTTTTTCTTCGCAGCCTTCAAAGCCTACGGGGGCCTTGTATTCTTGCAAGGAGGCCAGCTCCATCTAGGAAGGCGAAGAGCAGGCGGATAACAAAGTGTTTGTCCTTTTGAAGCGACGGGTAGATGTTACGGCTGATTAGGCCAAAGCAGCAGCGAGGCCATCTGTTGACGAAAAGTGCGCTCCATAGTCTCTGGCAACCCACACTTACATAGGGCTGAGGGCACAAGTGATTAAAAGAGAGGTGACCACTCTGTAGCTGCGAGAGCCACCTGGTGCCACTTATTCTCGAAAACAGGCTCTTGTAGTGGCTTCCTTCAATTCTAGAGTCCATGCAGCGTTCGAATGACGGCGCCGAGTGATTTGTTGCTTCCGCACCCGCCCGCAGTACGCTAAACTATCGGCTAGTTCATAAACTTCTTTGGTGCATGTTTGAAGTGGGGCGGCGATCTTTAAACTGGTGCTGTGACGTTGTTTGCTTGTCTCTACTTTCCTGCCACCTACTGGATGTTTCTACAACTCATTTCTAACGGATCTGCACATTTACAACACCGTGGGGCCAAACTTGGAATTTTATACACGATTTTGCGGTTTTCATTTGACTCGCCCTCGTATTATCAAACTTGTATGTATAGGCATAGCCTACAAGGATCAAGGGGATAGCCATAAATTACGTCACACGTTAAGGTGTCAGTAAATCTACAGGGTGAGTCGAAAGTCACAGTACACCCTGTTTTTTCGAAAACCTTGCAAGAATTGGGAAATGTGAATATGGGTGAGGTGGTGGTCTTATCTTTTACTGTATGTACCGAACATGGCCGCCATTTTGAAATCGGCCATCTTGAATCTAAGTCAATTTTTTTTTAATGGAAAGGGGGTCATGTGATATATCAAATAACATGCGCATTTTCTGACAATTTCATTCGTGTAAACAGATTTGAAGTAGCCGTTATGGTTCAAAAGTTATAACGCATTTTGTAAACCTCCATAAAGGTTTACAGTCATTTAATGTGTTCGACATGGTGTCCCTCTTGGTCGAGGCACATTTGAAGGCGCTGAATCCAATCGTCATGCACTCGCAGAAATGCTGGCACACGCTTCTTCAATGCGTTGCTACTGGAGATGGGGTCTGTTTCTGATTTTCTCTGCATATACAACGAGTTGCTTTAAATGAGCCCACAGATAAAAGTCGAGTGGTGTAAGATCAGGTGATCTGGGTGGCCATTCTACAGCACCACGTCGGCCAATCCGATGACATAAAAGAGATACCTCTTCGCTGAACACGATACCTTGTGCAAGAGAGGGATCTTGTCGATGTTGCTCTAGGGCCCACGTGCAAAACTGCATACATCTGTCTGGGTCATCCTCTGCTAGGTGCTGGAGTATCTGAATCTTGAGTGGATGCCATTGATGAGCATGAAGGATTCGTACGATCGATGACTGGCTGACTGGCCAAAACCATTGTCGAGGTTGTTTCGTCAGTAGCACTTACTGGACGCCCACTCCGTGCCTTGTCGACGACAGTCCCAGTTTCTTGAGATTTCTTAATTCGGCACCTGAACACAGTGTTCTGTGAATTTGGAGGTCTTTCTGGGCCCATCTATCAAAATGACTTCAATTCTCTCCTCCGTGTTCAAAGCCGTCTTGAATTACCTGCTACAAAATGAAACAAAATGTGTTGTAACTTTTGAACCATGACTGCTACTTCAAATCTGTTTACAGGAACGAAATTGTCAGAAAATGCTCATGTTAATTGATATATCACACGACCCCCTTTCCGTTGAAAGAAATTGACTTAGATTCAAGATGGCGGTGGTGGTACGTACCGAAAGAGATAGACCACCTCACCCATACCTTTCCCAATTACTGCGACTTGGGTGTCCCGTAAGTCGTGGTCGTAAAGTTAATGGTATGCATGAACATAGGTCGAACTACGCACCGTTTCCGAGTTTGTTGACAAATAGAGCAACGACCCGTACAGGTGTTCCTTTGGTAGTGTCTCGTGTACCTTGAACTCATAGCAAATGTTGAAAATGTCCACTCAAAGAGGCACGCAAATGTTCGCAAAGACGGATGAACATGCGACGATCGGGGTGTCGTTGGTTTGGGTACGTGTCTCTGCCAACTCGGCATTGCTGTAACCTGCTGCAGCCATGCAGTCTCACTCAGTTCCAGGCAACGAATCTGCCAGGTTTACTTTCTTTACGTATCATCATCATTTCTCGGAAACGGTATGGTACGGAAAAAATGAAGGTCACTGTTTACCTCAGCAGAGCTGGATCTAGGCAATTCGCCGCTAGGCGTCGCATGGACGCAAGAAGTGAGTGCGCGGTATGTGTCCGATGGTATGGCAGTCCATTCCGCTTGAGGTGGAAGGTCCAGCTGCCGTACATGGCGATCGAGGTGCTCCCACAGATGTTCGATTGGATTGATGTCCGGCGAATTAGCGGGCCAAGGGAGCACTCGAAAGTCAGTTGTGTGTTCCTCGAACCAATCCAGAAGGAGACGTGCCTTGTCCTGCTGGAACACACCGTCACATTGGGGGAACATTGTGAGCACGTGCAAAGTCTAGGCGTCGTCGACGATGACCCCTGATCGACACGAGTGCAGCAACCGTGCAGCGACTGTTCAGGCCCATCCGTAGCAGGGTGCGTGCGGATACACGTCTGTTGGCACCTCTGTTGAATCTGGTGATCAGTCGATGGACTGTGGCTCTCCTCGTGACCCTTTACAGCGATATCTGACTTTTTGTACACCTTCACTACAGCAGACCGGTGAACAGTTCACAAATCGCACAAAACCGTTTCTGAGATGGTGCCACTCTTCCTGCGATAGCCTATTTTCACCCTATTACCCATCTTGAGGCTCGTGCACCTGCGGTTTGATGCACCAGCTTTAAAGCTTTCTCAGCCTGATGTGTAATCGTTGTTGGGGCGAACCATGCGTGTGCCTTGAAGGGGTGCTGCTCATAATTCATTGATATGAATCGGGGGGGGGGTCCAAAAAACATGAAATTTGTGTGACGTAATTTATGGATGGCCCCTAAGCTAACCTAATAAAGGAAACTTGTAAGTAGTGATATCCGGATCTTTTTTTCGGACCTAGATCCGAGATCCGGAACTTGGATCCGAGATCCGAAAATCCGATCCTAGACAGGAAATTGTGTATATGCAAACTTTTTCTGAAAGCAGTTTATAAGTGATAGCCTAGTCCTCTTAAGTCCTAATTAGTCTTAATACGCATCCAGCGAAAGGATCCGAAATCCGGATCCGATATCCGAAATCTGGATCCGAAATCCGGATCTGATATCCGATATCAGAGATCCGAAATCCGGATCCGATATCCGAAATCTGGATCCGATATCAGAGATCCGAAATCCGGATACGGACCCGGATCCGGATCCAACGGACATCACTACTTGTAAGGCTATGATGGCAGGAGTGATCTATCTCGATAGGTCTAAAGCCGATTGCTCCAAATTCACTCGTTTTAGACCAATCGGTATTTGGATCAATCGCAGTTAGACGAATCGTCTGGACCGGAAGCAGTGGTCCTCCTTCCACGTTTGCGGCGCGAGAGATGCGCTCGGCCGGCAGGGCAACCCAAAGGGACGACCACTCACCTTCTCCGCCTATCTTCGGGTGCTACGAGGAAAAAAAAAAAGATGAGGGGAGGGGGGGGTTCTTCAATTCAGAAAAGAATCGCGAATGCAAAGCAGCTCACCTTGAAGATGTACATGCTCTGGACGACGACGGGGTCGACAAAATGCAAGTCTCGAGCGATTGCCTGCGTCAAACGAAAGGTGTGATTCTCAGTAAAACACTACGAGGAAGTCGCTTATCATATCACGCACGCTTACCTTGATTTTGTCGCTGAAGGTCACCGCCTTGAATTTCGGATTCAACCAATGCAGCGCTTGAAGGATTAATTAATGACTATGTTTGTTTATTTTATCGTCATCATCATCATCATCATCATCATTACTACTTACCGTGTCCTATTTTGTCCAGGGCCCGTCTCTTGTCCACGAGTGGCTTACCTGAAAAGAGAAGGAAACTCTTTCTAATGCAAACAACACACAATTTCAATTACGCTTTCGTTTTGTGTTAGAGCCAACTTACCCGACGGGTCGAAGCCTTTCTCCTCGAAAAAGAACCGGATTTTGTCTCCACTGGTGAGGAAGTAATCGTCGCCAGCCTAAAAGAAGGACGCACGAGAGAGTGGGTGACAAATGGCAATGACGAAGCGTTTTGTGTCCGACTCACCTGCTGGCCTCCGGAGACGACGAACGAAGGCCGGGCCGCCTCCTCCTCCACGCCGTCCAACAAGCGCCCGCACTCCGCTTCTAGAGCATCGGTCTCCGCGGCCGATAAGACGCCCTCCACGGCCAAGAAGCCGTTCGCTTCGTACTAAACACAAAGACAAGGAGAAGGGTGAAGAAGGGTCGCTTTTCTCCGGGAAAGGGGTGAAAGCTCAGCGGAGAATGGTCGCTCTGTGGCGGCAGGGTGGTCAAACGGATTCCGTCGGGTACAGGGTGAGTCAAAAGTCGCAGTACACCCTGTTTTTCCGAAAACCTTGCAGGAATTGGGGAATCTGAATATTCTAATGAGGTGGTGTCGTATCTTTTACGGTATGTACCGAACATGGCCGCCATCTTGAATCTAAGTCAATTTTGTTTAAATGGAAAGGGGGTCGTGTGATATATCAAATAACATGCGCGTTTTCTGACAATTTCATTCCTGTAAACAGATTTGAAGTAGCAGTTACGGTTCAAAAGTTACAACACATTTTGTTTGGAATCAATGTGTTCAACATGGTGTCCCTCTTGGTCAAGGCACATTCGAAGGATTTCCGCTTCTTCAGTGCGTTGCTACTGATGTTCTCTGCATATACGACGAGTTGCTTTAAATGAGCCCACACATGAAAGTCAAGTGGTGTGAGATCAGGTGATCTGGTTGGTCATTCCAGAATCTTGAATGGATGCCATTGTTGATGTTGTCTCGTCAGTAGCACTTATTGGACGCCCACTCCGTGCCTTGTCGACCACAGTCCCAGTTTCTCTTAGGAATTTCTTAATTCAGCACCTGAACACAGTGTTGTGTGAATTTGGAGGTCTTTCTGGGTTCAGCTATCAAAATGACCTCGATTCTCTCCTCCGTGGTCAAAGCCATGTTCAGTTACCTGTTCCAAATGAAACAAAATGTGTTGTAACTTCTGAACCGTAACTGCTATTTCAAATCTGTTTGCAGGAATGAAATTGTCAGAAAATGCGCATGTTATTTGATATGTCACATGACCCCCTTTCCATTTTAAAAAGATTGACTTAGATTCAAGATGGCGGCCATGTTCGGTACATACCGATTTCAAAGAGGCACGCAAACGTTCGTTGCGCATACACGTGCTCTTTTAGATAGCCTCAGATGCAAAAGTCCAATGTTACATGAATGGAAGATCGGTCCTGATGATGTGCTTCTCTGATGGCGTTAGGGTTAGCAAGATCCCATCGCGAGTGAACAGAGGACACCTAATGCACTGTCGCAGCAACCACCTGCAGAATCGTCGTCGTGGAGGATAATCTTGTGCACGTAGGCCTTGCACCTTCTGGGTATGGTACGGGTAGAGACCGTTTTCGGTCCTCTTCCAGATGCTGTTGTATGGCCTGTTCCCGTGCAGGGGTGTGAACATGCGACGATCAGGGTGTCGTCGATTTGGGTACGTCTGCTGCGTTCTCATTGGCCTGACCGTACATGATCAAAGGAGTTGGGACACCTGTTGCGCTACCAAAGCTTCAATGAGTAGTGTGTAGGACCACCCCGAGCTGCTATCAGGTATTGACCTCCATTCCTCGAGGAGTGTCGTGTAGGGCCAACCATCCTGGATCTCACACGTCGTTCCAATTCGTCCCAAAGATGTTCGATGGGGTTGAGATGAGGACTCTGGGCGGGCCAATCCAGTCGTTCAACCCGCATCTCGTCAAACCAGTCGGATATGGATCTTTATGGCAAGACGCATTGTCGTGCTGGAAGAGGAACGGCCCGTTATTATCCAGAATGGTCCTGTAGCCATCAGCATTGAGGTTTCCGTCCATCCCAGGAGAAACACCCCACGTGTTGACAGGGGTGTTCCAACTCCTTTGATCATGTAGTGTATGTGTAACCATTCCTTGACAAGTCTGCTTGAATGTTTCGGGTGGTTATCGTGCTGGAGTGAGCACGTAAGGGGCAGATTATCATCGGCATAAGGAAGCAGATGGATTTGTAAACAAAATGATCCATGATGTGATTTATATGATGGATTGAGCAAAACAACCCCCATATCATCACATTCCCCCCTCCATGTTTCACGGTTAACACTAGTGATGTCCGTTGGATCCGGATCTGAAAATATCCGGATTCGGATCAAGAAATATCCGGATTTCGGATCCTTTCGCTGGATGCGTATTAAGACTAAAGAGGACTAGGCTATCACTTAATAAAAGCTTTCAGAAAAAGTTTGCATATACACAATTTCCTGATATAGGATCCGAATTTCGGATCTCGGGTCTCAGATCTCGGACCTAGGTTCGTAAAAAAGATCCGGATATCCGGATCTTGACATCACTATTTAATAGTGATGTCCGTTGGATCCGGATCTCTGATTCGGATCTGATAATATCCGGATTCGGATCTAGAAATATCCGGATCCGGGTCTGATATCGGATCCGGATTTCGGATCTCTGATATCGGATCCAGATTTCGGATATCGGATATCAGATCCGGATTTCGGATCCTTTCGCTGGATGCGTATTAAGACTAATTAGGACTTAAAAGGACTAGGCTATCACTTATAAACTGCTTTCAGAAAAAGTTTGCATATACACAATTTCCTGTCTAGGATCCGATTTTCGGATCTCGGATCCAAGATCCGGATCTCAGATCTCGCATCCAAGATCGGGATCAGAGATCTCGGATCCAAGATCGGGATCAGAGATCTCGGATCCAAGTTCCGGATCTCGGATTTCTGACCAACATCCGATTCTCGGATCTCGGACCTAGGTCCGAAAAAAAGATCCGGATATCCGGATCTTGACATCACTAGTTAACACTGTGGCTTGTATGTTTCATGTGGTGGGGCTGTACCTTTGTCTCATCCGACCACTGTTGTTGGAAATGGTCTGCAGCTATGTCATGAGGATTCTCGTGTGCATTGTGAATATTAAGTAACACTTGTTCGAGTGCACGTAGCTTGATCCGCCTATAAAATCAATTGAGAGAAGTGTCTATCCGCCCTTTGAGCATTCATTCAACACGTTTCCCTGCATCTTCAGCCCCCAATGGCGGACGTGAAAAGCATGCCTACCCTCGTTGTCCAAATGGTCGCAGGACATGTTGATCCCTTCCACGTCTGAACAATCCTGACTCCCTCACAACTCTCTAGAATAAAAGAAAACAGACAAACGCCGATATCTCACATCCGAGACGTCAACATGAACCATTGAGCACACAGCACGATCTCATTGCCACACTGCTGAGATTCAAAGGTAAACTCCATGGGCAATGCTTGATCCACCAAACTTGCTTTCTGTGATAGTGGCTCAATGGTCCAAGAGAGCAGAACGCGTCGACTCCATGATCTACTTACACTGCTTTGCAATGAAATTGCCCCATCCGAATGAGCCTCAAGTAGGTATACATTTGAAGACACCTTTATTACGTTGTACAGGGTGTCCCAACGGAAAGGGCACCACCTCTAGCGACGATGCATTGTTCCAGCCGCAGGTGTAGGTGGCGAATGTCATCTTGGGGCACGTCTGCCCAGGCCTGGTGAACCTGCTGTGTCAGATCATGGAGATTGCGGGGTGATCGTAAACGACGTCCCACCATGTCCCACACGTGCTCGATTGGCGATAGGTCTGGGGACCTCGCGGGCCATTGACATGAAGCAGATATGACATGCTCATGTTTGTCGTGTTATCCTGCTGAAAGACTGCGCCGGGTATGGTTTGCAGTAATACGGGCTGCAGAATCTCTGTGACATATCATGCTGTTGTCAGGGAATCGTAGCCGATGGCACCCCAGACCATGATCCCGGGTGTCGGTCCACGATGCATTGTTCAGTGGCACGTTCCATTAATTGCGGATTACAGTACTGTACATTCACGAGGCAATTGCTTCCTTCCTACTGATGAGCCTATACATGCACCCAGACACCCTGTAGCAACCCAAATGGTCATATCCCGTGAGCATGCATCTAATCGTTTACTAGTCGGAGGTAGACGACCCCCTCCCCCCAAATATGGATAAGGTCGGATAACTCCTTGTTGGTGGGGCAATGTCATTGCAAAGCAGTGTATTTGAAGGTGGATAGAGTAAGAAATCGGCTGGAACATAGAAAAACCGATTCTCCGGCACCTCCTTTAGTCCGGACAAAATTAGATTGGCCTTTAAGAGACGACTATGGGTCTTTGTTTGGTTTTTCACGCGCTACATGGAATCCGTCTGGCCGCATGGTGGTAAGTTTTAACTTAGTGTACAACTGCTACTCACTTGCTCGATGTCCTTTTCCGACAGCATCTTGAGCAGGAGCCAATGGAACCTAAAGGAAGAGAAGAAGAAGGAGGAGGAAATGAAACGAGTACGAGTCTTATAAATGGAATGGTTTTTTTTTACATCGCCCTATACCAACTCTATAGGATTCAAATCAGGCGAATTTGCAATCCCACTGTAGGAACTTCAGTTTGATTACGTTGAAGCCATTGTTTGGGGCTCTGTGAGTTATGACAAGAAGCTTGATCATGTTGGAAATGGGGTTGAGATCGAGCCTCTGAAAGTGGCACCCAACAATAGTACCCCCCTCCCCTGCATCCGGGTGGTGCTATTCCAACACTCTTAGTGCTTTAACAATACATTATTGACGTCATGTTTCTAGAAGGGTAACTGAAGACATCTACTTTATTGGGGGGGGGGGTGCCCATATTGTCATGTCACCCTGGTCTCTTTAAATAGAGTAGAGGCGAGAGTGGAGTCATCATCCCGGAAACCTCGACGTCGTCGCCCCGTAGCCGACCGCGTTGCGACGGCCGCCAACTTGTACTCTCCGCGCCGCAATCTCTCCAACGACTCCCCGCGAATCTGCACACGTGCCGGCTATCACGTGCACTCAGAGTGGTGCTGATCGTTAAAAAGCAATTCCGTAGCCCGACCTTCACCGTAGCCACGTGATGCCAACTTAATCCCCGTTTCATATGATGAAATCCATAATCGCATTGTGAGACGCTCCATTAAACTCGTACAAGCGGGGCGGGGGGCTCGTTTTGTGGGGCAGGAAGATGGTCGTTACTGGGGGCATTGGAGAATGCGGATTACAAGGCCACTTGGGAATTAGGAAGAGCTTCATTCGCTCCAAATTAAGACACAGACAGGGAGAGAGAAAAAAAAGTATGCGGGGGGAAAAGCACTTAACCTACCTGAAAGACGTGGACTCGAGTTCCTTCGTCTAGAACCTCCCTGGCACGACTGACTTGGTGACCTCTGAGACAGACGCAAATGACCAGGAAGGTCCAAAGTCCAGTTGCGTGAGGGAAGATGGGAATCACGACGACTAGAAATTTCGCAACACATAGAAATATCCTTAAAAAGGAACCCTCTAAGTACTGTATGGAAAAAAAATCTGTCGGGGAGGGGGTGCGTTAATAACTCCAGAACTGTTCATCACAGCCAAAAAAAATTATTTACAAAAAAAAAATGCCTTAATGAGAGGTAGGCCAAAGATTACAAAAATGAGTTTGTTTCAAATTTATTCGTCACGTGCTCTTAAACCAATGTTGTGTATCATTAATTATTCGTTATATTCATGCATTACACATCGTTACGAGTTGTTTGATATATTACATGCCATATTTTGTATTGAAAGTTTCCAATGGTACCAACCATATTGTACCATAGAGCACGTGCTACTAAACCAATGTCGAGTATCATCAATTAATCGTTATATTCATGCATTACACATCGTTACGAGTTGTTTGATATATTACATGCCATGTTTTGCATTGAAAGTTTCCAATCGTAGCACATGGTAGCACGTGCTACTAAACCAGTATCGAGTATCTTTGATTTGACGTTATATTCATGCAAGACACGTTATTACGAGTTGTTTGATATATTTTGAAGGGGGTATCATATTAGTGCACGTGCTGTTGTTCCTATTCGGGATATCTCACCTTAGAACTTTGCTCGTGCTGTGCGAAAAAGAAATCGTTTTATTTAGGGGAGCTTTCTATTAAGAAGTGCATCATCCCTTCTGTCCGAGCACCTTCTAGTTTCTGATTCCAAGTCAGTTCTCCTGTCCGACGCCAACTGGAAAACAACCTCGCAGACCGGCCTTGTAGCCAGCGCCACCATTAACCTGCGGAGCAAAAGCAAAACAAAATTCTCAACCTTCTCCGGTGCCCGGGCCACTCTACAATTTTAGGCAACCTAAGAGCAGACCAAATCCGGCTCCCTCATTCGGCCAAGGACCTCATTCCAGCAAATAACAAGATGGAGAGAGGAATGGCTCAGTGCAGAAGGGTCCTCCCACTCCCCCTAATTTAGTGATGTCAAGATCCGGATATCCGGATCTTGGTCAGAAATCCGAGGTCCGAAATTCGGATCCTATATCAGGAAATTGTGTATATGCAAACTTTTTCTGAAGTGATAGCCTAGTCCTCTTAAGTCCTAATTAGTCTTAATACGCATCCAGCGAAAGGATCCGAGATCCGAAATCCGGATATGGACCTGGATCCGGATATTTCTAGATCCGAATCCGGATATTATCAGATCCGGATCCAACGGACATCACTACTGAAAACAGAATTTGAAAAGGTGATGAACGGATAAACGTGCAGACCAAGGGCGCATTCTTCCAAGTAGCTTCTATGCTAATAAAGGAGAAAATGTGAGTTCATCAAACGAAACAATTTGAATGAATTGAATTTGATAAAAATAATTACCGCGCAAAATGCGCGTGGGCCCCGTTCATATCATATTTACAGGGCGTATCAGGTTTGATGGCCATACAGTAGCTAGCGTGATCCTTTGCACGATTACAAACTTAAAGTTCCTTATCGAAAATTCAAAATTTCAATTGCATGTTTACGTCATTTATGAACTTTCCGCTCCAGCAGTTCATTCAATTCAATTGTTGACATTAAATGACGTTTTCGACAGGTTTTCAGCAAACTTCGCGTGAATTTTGAACATTTTGCTTAAGGAACCTACTTTATCACCATCGAACCTGATATATACAAAGATTATTAATCATTTCTACGTTTTTAAGAGACTTATCTCCAATTTTAGATTTTTTCCCATCATTACACGTTGGCTAGTATGTTGGGGGGGGGGGGGGGGGTCTGTTAGACTCTAATGAGCCGTTTTGGAGTTATTATTATTAACGATCCACCTTCCCTCAGACAACCCCCACTCCCCCTCAAGGCATGAAGGAATGAAATTTTAAAGTCATGCTGAAACCATAAAGCACATGTAAAGAACTTGTATATTACGAAATCCACTCTTGAATAGTAATTCCTAAAACGTTGTGTAATTTGGGCAACCTTGTATGAAAAAACCAATTTGTAAAAAGAGATGGAATTAGATGATGTAGAAACTTGCAAACATTTCAAAAGCGATCCTAATAGAATTCTGAATCAGCAATTTTAGTTGGATAAACAACTCTAATGAAATTGTCAACTCAGGGTGTGTCTAAAAAGTCCGTCAAAGCCCGTCACAAAGCTCATTTAGGAGCCACCAGTGACTGACTGACTCCAAATTTTGACTATGTCCGATCGACGCGGGAACGATGCAGGCATACGTAGCTGGCTTTATTCATGAATCGAGGGTCGTCCGAATCGGGAGAAAATTGACAATGAATAAAGCCAGCTGCGTATGCCTCCATCGTTCCCGCGTCAAAATTTGGAGTCAGTCACTGTTGGCTCCAAAATGAACTTTGTGACGGGCTTTGACCGGTAGGGTTGCCACCTCTCCGGTTTTTGCCGTACTTCTCCGGTGTCCGGTTTCAAACATCCAATCTCCGGTTTCGCAGCCGTAACTGTGGGACTCGAAAGTCACTTTGAAAGATAGGTTAGGTTAATAAATTAAAACATGACCTGCATGGATTTTTTGAATATATTAAACACCCAGAACATTTAAGTTCACTGAAAAGTTATCGGCAGAATCTATCTATATATATAAAGAAGGATGTTTGTGGGTCTGTGTGTACGTTTTTTATACAAATGTACAGTTTTATTCCGATCTTGATGAAATTTCGCATACATGACCTTCAAAGCATGAGGAAGGTCACTGTCTACTTCAGATTTCGAAAAAATAATAATTATTGATAAAAAATCGATATTCATGGTTATGACAGGGCATATTAATGAGAAATATCGCATGACCAACAATGCAAGACAAAGTTTTTGCAACAATGGTATCGACACGCAATTCACAAACACTCTGCACGGACCAACAATATATATCTCATGACCAACAATGCAAATAAAAGTTTGTGCAGCAATAGGTATCAACAATGGTTTCAACACGCAATTCACCAATAACAATGAGCTCAAAATGATGATGCAATGATAAAGCAATCCTTTCCAAGAATTATAACAATGAACATAAAATGATGATGCAATATGGATAAGTTTCAATTTGTAACAATGCATAGAATTCCTGTTATTCAGGTTTTTCTTAGAAAAGAGAGTTCTTAGTACTTAACAATTTCTTGAAAATCTTTAAAAATGATGAGTAGCTGGAGATAATGAAGAGTTAGCAGACTATTGAGAAAGAGTGGAAAGACGACAGAGAAAGCAAACCTTTAGCTCCGTGCTGTATTGAGCAAATGGAAAGTAAGTAAATAGAAGAATTGGCGACCGCTAGACTACCCAAAGTGATGAAAGGCCAAATTTTGCTTCAACACAGCGAGAGAAGAGTGGAAATTGCAACAACATCAAGTGTACATCTGAAGTAAGATTATCTGAGTAAGTAATTATTGGAGCAGTCCATCCATTTTGAGCCTTTAAAAAGATTTTTTTCGAATTTTCATTAAGAATTTTTACTGTATTAATTGTAAGCATTTTCATGTGTTTATTTTTAAGATATTGCAAAATTTATTTTAATTTTTGAGATTGTTCTGTTTACATCCCAAGTGTAATAATCCCGGGCAACGCCGGGTACTTCTTCTAGTTATACATACAATTTATATCATTATCATTACTTGAAAGCAATGTGACTTGATGGATGGATGTATTTTCAGCCTGCATCCCCCCTTTTATCCAAGAGACTAGCTGTTTGGGATGAAAGGATGATGGTGATACAGGCAAACACAAACACCCATGCCCTCAGCGGGATTCGAACCCGCGACTCGCCGGTTACGAGAGCGGCAAGACTGCGCCTCAACGCTCTCGGCCATCGAGCCGGCATGTGACTTCATTAATCACACAATGCCCATTTCCGGTATTCAATCTTAAAACATTGACTTCAGGTTTGCCAATTTCCGGTTCTCCGGTTTTGAAACTTTCTGAAGGTGGCAACCCTATTGACCGGTCGCGACCGGTCGGACTTTTTAGACACACCCTTAGAGAGCCTTTATGAGCTCTCTCTCTCTCTCTGTCAAGTATCCACTCAGCAGCCTGGTTCGAGTGTCACCTCAAAACCAAATTGGGGAATTCAACAGACCGAAATTTGCAATTCCCGTAACTGAATTTTCAAAACCCAGTTAAGAACAAAGTAATTATAAATACAGCTTTTTGCAATAGAAAATGCACTTTTCAAATTAGAAAATAAATAGATAAAAATTCATAAATTATTGATTTAAGGAGTTTAAATGATTAATTTAAATTTAAATGAGTTCAGTCTCCTATTTAATGGGGAAAAATCGTAAAATTAATAAAAACAAAAAAATTAATCTTCTTCTATATCTATCTATATATATAAAGAAGGATGTTTGTGGGTCTGTCTGTGGGTCTGTCTGTGTGTGGGTCTGTGGATCTGTGTGTACGTTTTTTATACAAATGTACAGTTTTATTCCGATCTTGATAAAATTTCGCATACATGACCTTCAAAGCATGAGGAAGGTCACTGTCTACCTCAGATTTCGGAAAAATAATAAATATCGATAAAAAATCGATATTCATGGTTATGGCAAGGCATATTAATGACAAATATCTCATGACCAACAATGCAAGGCAAAGTTTGTACAACAATAGGTATCAACAATGGTATCAACACGCAATTCACAAACACTGCATGAACCAACAATATATATCTCATGACCAACAATGCAAATAAAAGTTTGTGCAACAATAGGCCCATTGTGTTCGCATCGACAATGGTATCGACGCGCAATTCACCAATAACAATGAGCACAGAATGATGATGTAATGTTAAAGCAATCTTTCCAAGAATTAGAACAATGAACATAAAATGATGATGATGTTATAACAATGCATAGAATTCCTGTTCTTCTTAGAAAAGAGAGTTCTTAGTACTTAACAATTTCTTGAAAATCTTTAGAAATGAATAGTAACTGGAGATAATGGAGAGTTAGCAGACTATTGAGAAAGAGTGGAAAGACGCCAGAGGAAGCACTCCTTTAGCTCCGTGCTGTATTGAGCAAATGGGAAGCAAGTAAATAGAAGAATCGGCGACTGCTAGACTGCACAAAGTGATGAATGGCCAAGTTTTGCTTCAACACATCGAGAGAAGAGTGGAAATTGCAACAACACTAAGTATACATCTGAGGTAAGATTACGTGAGGAAGAAATTATTGGAGAGGTCCAGCCATTGTGAGCCATTAAAAAGATTTTTTTCGAATTCTCATTAAGAATTTTGACTGTATTAATTGTAAGCATTTTCATGGGTTTATTTATAAGATATTACAAAATTTAATTTAATTTTTTGAGATTGTTCTGTTTACATCCAAGTGGAATTATCCCGGGCAACGCCGGGTACCTTTGCTAGTACTAAATAAAGTCACTAATCTTGAAAAACGATGGAAGAAAACTCAAAGGATGTTGTTGATAGTAGATTTAATAAAGCCAGTCTATTGAGGATGTAGATGAAGATAATGTTGATAGGGGGAAAAAACGAAAATCTTGAAGGAAGTGTTGGTTTTGAAATAATTTTGAGTTTTCTTCCATCTCACAAGTTCCTTCATCGTTTTTCAACATTGGTCACTTTATTTAGTATTAATTTTTTTGTTTTTATTAATTTTACGATTTTTCCCCATTAAATAGGAGACTGAACTCATTTAAATTTAAAAAAATTCATAAAATTTAAATCAAAGAAACCAAATAAAATTCAAAAAGCGTTCCTCTCCCTAGTGGCAATTATTAACTACCGAAAGGTGCTTTATACTATCAATTCTTTACAAAATGGTTGGAATTGATAAATGGTACCCATATGACGCTCTCAAAAATTTTCAAAGATAAGATATGGCATGTTATATATCAAACAACTTGGAATGATATAACGTAAAATTAATGATAGTCCAAATTGGTTCAAAGTAACCTGGCTTAGTGGAACCGTTATGATTCATTGGAACTAGCAATGCTAAAATATGGCATGTAATATATCAAACGACTTGGAATGACGTGTCATGATTGAATATAACGTAAAATTAATGATACTCGAAATTGGTTCAAAAATGACCTGATTTACTGGGACCGTTATGGCTCTTTGGAACTTTGAATACAATATATCCAGGGCCGGATTTTCCTGTAGGCTAACTTAGGCTTCAAGATCAAGAGGGGCCTACATTCAAATTGGGAGGTGAAAGGGCCTCATAAGTGGAATAGCCTAGGGGCCTCTTTTTATCTAAATCCGGCCCTGAATATATCAAACAACATGGAATGATGTGCCATGAATGAATTTATCGTAGAATTTATCATTCATGGCACATCATTCCAAGTTGTTTGATATATTACATACCATATGATAGCATTGAAAGTTCCAATGAACCATAATGGTTCCACTAAAGCAGGTTACTTTGAACCAAATTGGACTATCATTTATTTTACGTTCTATTCATTCACGACACATCATTCCAAATTGCTTGCTAAGTGTGGCAGATTTTTTATGGCGGTGGTGTTGGACAGATGCCAAAGAAAAACAGATCTTATCTTTGAAAATTTTTGAGGGTGTCATATGGGTAACATTAGAGCACGTGCCATTGTATCAATTACAGGAACGCTTTTGAATTTTATTATGTAAATTTTTTTGTTTCTCTGATTTAAATTTTATGAATTTTTGTCTGTTTTTCAATTGAAAATTACATTTTCCAAATTGCAAAAAGCGTCAAAACATTCTCCAATCAACACATAACTCATCTACACTGTGCTAAGGTCACAAGTTTTAAATTTTATTTTGTATAATAATAATAAAAGAAAACAAATATAGCTCTTTAGCGCTCTTACGTTTACTGCCTTTGCGGGGGTAAACACATAAAATGAAGGAAATTTGTTTTTCTTGCAATAAAGGTGTGTAAACAACGAATAAAATAAAGAGAATTCTTCTTCAATGGTTTAAAATTTCCACCGAATTTGCAACTTCTAACGAAAGGGGGGAGGTGCCTTATTGTACACCCCGTAAAGAAATTATAAACTCACACGTGAAATTCTTCTAACTTGATATTAACATGTTTATTTAACAGCATTTTTTTTTTCAGATCCCCTCAATCAGTTTTTTTCGGATCCACCTCCTTTATGTTGTGATCGTTGACGTGATGATATTGTGTGTTTCGGTTGTACACAATCTTTGTCAACTAACCCCACACATTTTCAATGGGGTTGAGGTCAGGTGAACGCGAAGGCCATTTAAGAATGTCGATTATTTTTTTTCTCTTTTAAACCATTATTCTATGGTGGACTTGGACGTCTTGTTGGAACTTCCAATTCATGCATCCCAGAACTGGTCCAAATGGAATTAGATGGTCATACAGCATTTTTTTGATATTTGCAGGAGTCCATTTTGCAATACACAAACACAATGTCGGTCTTGCCTCCCAACATCTTGTTGTCTGCTGTATCTTGTTTTCAGTTGTGTACGCAAGTCATGCCAATACGAGGAGTAACAATTTCTTTCCATTTCGCAGTTTCCTTAGCAAACTCAAGTCGAGCTAATCAGTGAGCTCAGGTCTTGCCTTCATCTTTTCATGACTTGGGAAGCTAAGCTTTTCCAGACGGTTCGGTGTGACACTGGCATTGGTAGTTGAAGAGCAATTTCCCGAGTCGACAAGTTTTCTTGTGTAGCGAGAGCTCGAATTCGTCTGTGGTCCTGGGAGACAAGTTTTGGGCGTCTTCCTGTTCTCTTCTTGGATCCATATTCGTCGCCTCTTGCGATGACATTTTGAATTACGGTTTGTGCTGCAGCTATTTGCCTTGTTGAATGTCCCTTTCCGTGGAGAAAGCTTATTTTCCTTATTTAGTTTACAATTTTTGATGAGATACTTGTAGAAAAAATTGCAACCGAACATTAAAGTGTGCAGTCACCCCAAATTGTCTCCGCGGGAATTTTGCGAAACTGTGGCGCTGCTGCAGATTTGGCTCCAATCGCAGGAATTGGTTTGCAATTTGGGTCGTTTATTTAATTTCATTTAAAAAATAATGTAGAACAAACAATGTGGTCAAAAACCCTCACCAGTGAGAGAATGATGACGTAATTTCTCACTGGGCTAACCGTCTTTTTCTCGGTGAGGACGGTTAGACTAACCGGTTAGGCATAACAGCGCTAACTGGCGTTTTTGACCGCGTTAAAATGACGTCACAGTTTTCTCACCGCGATTTCTGACCGACCAAGCGCTAACTCTTCTCACTGGTGAGAGTTTTTGACCTTAGCCTTAAAACATTGACTTCTGGTTTGCCAATTTCCGGTCCTCCGGTTATGAAACTCTCTGAAGGTGGCAACCCTAGTTACAGACTTTCCACGAGGCATGCTGACAAGGAATTCTCTGGCCACTGTTGTTATTATTAGGGATTTAAATCCCACACTACTCATATTGTTGGCAATGGTTGGTTATTGAAAGGCAAAATTTGCATGGAAAAGTTCATTTTCTTGTCCGAGAAGTGTGCCATCTATCCTGAGTTTAGATTTGCCAACTTGGTAAAAAAAAAATTGGAATTTTTCAGATGTTTAAACGTTCTACTTATCTAATGACTTTCAGTGTCCTGTGGAAAAAAAAATGATGTTAAATAAACTTCTTAATATTAAGTTATAACAATTTCACGGGTGAGTTTAGAATTTCTTTACGTAGGAGGTGTAGAGACGTTATTAGCAAACTCCTACGGTCCGTTAACACATTTTTTAATGGAAATGATTCATTTTCTTTTGCACATGGGTAATAAAATATGCTAAAATAGTAGAAATAAAGTAGTGACTAATTTAATACGAAGAGCAAAGTGGGCAGAGAATGAGCGCCTACTCACTTGATCAAAAACGATGAATACGATTGAATTGATAAGAAATAAAGTGGCCTTTGATAGGATTAACCTTTCACAGGATCAACTCTCTCTCCTTTAATAATTTGCCCTTATTATTTAACACGCGCAATTGAATAATTGAACATTAACACTACATTAACACTCCTTAACTCGAGACGATTTTGGATGATTGCCACTTCACGTTCTCCACCACCGATTAGGTTCAATGTGTTTCCCCTGCTGATTCCATGCTAGCAGACCGGCGAAAGGAATTTCGTTCCATACCTCATTCCATTTTCCAGGCGGCGACAGGTGAATCAACAGGGACAGCAGAGAAGGGGCCATTTGTTCACGCCTTATCTCGATTAATACTAACTTTGTTGCTCTCCTCTCCGTACAACGCCGGGACCTCCTCGATTGTAGGAGTTGTAGAAGTTTCAGAATGTTCTCAGGTGCTTTTTGCACAAATCTTTCTTAGGTTTGAAGATACAGGTGGACTCACGTTATGACGGATAGCTAGGGACCAACAAATTAGTTCCTTATAAAGTAAATCCTGGAGAGAGAAAAAAAATCCAAGAGCAATAAGACCTGCGAACAGGACCACAAAGTCGAAGAGAAAAACCATTATTTTCTTGTAAAAACAAAGAACATGTGAGGAATACATCTTATCCTAACCTAACCTAACCTAACCTAACCTAACCTAACCTCACCTAATTTAACCTAAACCTAACCTAACCTTACTTTTCTACTAGCCAGCTTCCGAAACCTAATCTAAACAAACCTAAACCTAACATAACCTAACCCTAACCTAATCTATTGGCTCAGGGGTTGCGTGATCGCCTCTGATGCCCGAGGACGCGGGTTCGACTCCCGGCCGAGAACGACCAGGATTTTTTCAGGGGGAAAATCCTGAGATCACGCACTTCCTTCGGAAGGGAAGTAAATCTGTTGGTCCCGTGTAGTTGTTTGCCAGCTGCACGTTAAAGAACCCTTGCGAGGCAAAATTTGCGGCCCCTATAACGCCATCCTGAAATGACCATACCAGTTGAGAAGGACGTTAATACCAAACAAACCAGACCTAACCTAATGTAACTTAAACCTAACCTAACTAACTTAACCTAGGCTGACCAGACGTCCCGGATTGGCCAGGACAGTCTCGGTTTTTGACTCTTTGTCCCAGTTTTGAATAAAATGTCCCGGTTCTCCCGTTTTTCTTCTTCATCTTCTTCTTTATCGCGAAAAGTACTCTTGAAGGAAATTCATGGTTCTAAGAAGTACTAAATTATGCATGGATTTCGTTTTAATAAAAGTTCCATGAAAAAGTTTTTCGTTTGTGTTGAATTTTCCTTTCTTACTTCCAGTTGGATTTTGATAATCAAACCATGTCACTTCCGGTCATTTCCGACTTCATTGACGTAACTTCTGGCACACGACCATATCCATTCACTTCCGGTTCTGGTCACCACAGAATGTCCCGGTTTTGCCTTTTAAAAATCTGGTCACCTTAACTTAACCTAATCTGAACCTAACCTTACTTTTCTACTAGCCAGCTTCCTAAACCTAACCTAACTTAACCTAATCCTAACGTAATCTAACCTAACCAACTTAACCTAATCTAAACCTAACTTAACCTTACTTTTCTACTACAGGTCGAACCTCGATATAACGAACTCGGGTTTAGCGAATTCCTCCTTATAATGAACACTCTTAAATTTTTTGGTTGGGTTCCCATAGAACTAAGCCAAAAATTCTCCGATTATAACGAACTTCTATATAAAGAACACCTCAGTATAGGGAACAAGTTTTTGATCCACTCTCTCATTATAAGACACCTCCAACATCTCAATTGCTTGGAAAGTACACTGAGTTAGCAAAACTCATGAGCTAGTTAGTTACCTCTGGCCCTGTGGAGTGCAGCAATACGGCGTGGTAGTGAGTTTGCAAGTCCCTGGTACACTTCTGGAGGCAGTTGCTGCCCGTTCGTGGGCGGATGATGACTTCAACAGCATCCCAGATATGCTCGATGGGATTCGTGTCAGGGCTCCGGGTTGGCCAGCTCGGTCGTCGGACCTCTCCTGCATGCTCCTCGAACCGTTCGCGGACGACATTGGAGCGATGTGGTGGAGCATTGTCATCTTGAAAGACTGCTACGTCGTCAGGGTGTTGAAATGTCAAAAACGGGTGCAGATGGTCTCCGACGAGTTGACGATACCCTGGACCACTCGACGTTCGGTTCAGAATAACCAGAGGGCCCATTCCAAACCAGAAAAATGCACCCAAGACCATCACTGACGCCCCACCAGCTGTTGGCATGGTGAGGTCTGCGCCACACACGGTGCCTCCCATCAGCGTGGTACAGTCGATATCGTGACTCATCTGACCATATGACGTTACGTCACTGTTGCAGAGTCCAGTCGAGATGGTTGGTGGCAAATGCACGCCGGAGTGTCCGTGTAGGGCGACGGCTGCCAAACCCGAGGGCATGCAGATTCCGACGGATCGTCCATCGAGAGATTTTTCTAGTGCGGCCAGTGATTTGCTGCACTGTTGCGCTCCTGTCTCTCTGAATCATTCGTCCCAGGTGTCGCCGGTCACGATCGTTCAGGGCAGCTGGACACCCGGTATGGTGCCTGTTGTGGACTGTGATGCCTTCATCCACCCTGGAGACAGTCGAGCGGGGAAAGCCAAATTCCTGCACCACTGCGTCGGGCACCTACTATCATAGCCCGTTCAAAAGACGTCAACTCGCGACGCCGTGCCATTTCTGATTAATCACTTATCGAAGCTCTTCCCACAAGGTCTAATGGTCCGTTCCCAGAATCCGTTACCCCTGTGAATTCGTGAGCCATGCCCATCAATCATCTATCCCGTGAGTTTTGCTACTCAGTTGAAATAAAGTGTGCAATGGTGGCAGTTGAAAAATTTCATCATCTCTTCTGCTCTGATCACAAAAATCGACCAGCCAAAAATTACTGATTTTTATAATTCTGCAGATAATGTAGTGGCTTGTGATTTATGTTACTAAGAATTAATTCGTTATATCGGATAAGAAGAACTCTCATTATAAGGAACAAATTGAGTTCGTTATACCGAGGTTCGACCTGTATAAGTAAGTGCACCCTCATTATAAGGTACACGGTGTAACCAATTATTTTTCAAGTCCCGGCAAATAATATTAAAAAGCCTTCTTGAAACGAATTTCAGTATAACGAACAAAAATGTTTGGTCCCTGCAATAGTCGTTGTAACGAATTTTAACAAAACTCGGAAAGAGAAAAGTCATTGTTCTTCGCGCTGAAAATAAATAATCAGAAAGAAAAGAAGCTTTCATTCTATTTGAATACTGCAAAAAGTATGCTGAAAAGAAAAGTTTGAACTATCTCGACCAACTTTATCAACTTTGATTGAAGATAAGGAAAAGAAAGATAAAACTGTTTTTCCTCAACACTGAAATCTTGATGATGAAAATGAAGTGACATTAGCCGTTTGGATTTAATAAATAAATAAATAAGCTTTGTCATGAGCTTCTACTTTAAACGAATAGCAATATCAATTCCGGGTTCCACTAGAGATAAAGCTGATGACATTGAAGCAACAGATTGCAACAGCTGCTTGCAAAAGTTTATTGGCATGTTCCAGAAAGAAATAAAAAAATTTTGATCGATTTTACTATTTGGTCTACCACTCACAAAGAGTGAAGGCCTATGTGTTCATTTCCGAAACTCAACCCCCCAACCATTCCCGATATTGCAATTTATTTCAAGATTTTGACATAAGTTTTCGAATCATGAGTTTTTGGATCCGTTTTGGAGTTATTAACGCACCCCCCCCCCCCCCCCAAATAGAAATCCATTTGAAAAGATATGTCGAACTTTTGAAAAAAGTCTCCATGGCTGTAACTTTTTTATTTGTTAACCGATTTTCTAAATTCTTTTTGTATCTGTTACTCCCATTTGTCCTCTATGTAATGCACTATTCACTTTCCGACATAGTCCCCATCCCTTTCCACGCATTGCGCCAACGCGTGACCACTCGGGTGAACCCGTTGAAGAGGAATTTCGGGATTGTTGTCGACACGAGGATCGAATGGCAGCTTTGGACCCTCTTCTGGAGTACGATAACGTCCAGCGCCTACAGTTCAAAGATGAAAAACTGCAGTTCAAAAATGAAAGACTTTGCACATTGCGACTTTCACCACTTCCCAAAGAAGAAAGAGCTCCTTAAGGGACATGAGTTGGTTCTGACGGTCAATCCTGGTGTCGATAACAACTCCGGAATTCCTCTACGACGGGTTCACCCGACTAGTCACGCGTCGGCGCAATGCTTGGAAAGGGATGAGGACTATGTCGAAAAGTGAATAGTGCATTACATACAGGACAAATGGGAGTAGAAGATAACAAAAAGAATTTGGAAAATCGGTTAACAAATAAAAAAGTTACAGCCACGGAGACCTTATTTATCAATCGTATGCGACCAATTTTGTGCAGCGCACTCGTGATCGTCCGTAACGGCAAGTAGCAGAACATGCTTAGAGGGTAGGGTACCTTAAATTGTGCCTTATGTCAATTGGGTAAGCCTGTTTAGAGATATTAATTTTTTTTTTCTATAATTTAGGAAATGGCTGAAACATTGATTGTAGGGAGCCAAAGTCAATAAATTCTCCATGTACCGATTCCTCTCTTAGAGACGAAGAACTTTTGTATGCTTTTGATAAGCAATTTTGAGTAAAAAAAAAACAATCCCCTTTCCGCAACAAAAAAAAGTTCCTTTTGCACTGTTTAAGGTCTTGCTCTTTAATAAAATAAAATAAAAAAGAATAATAAATACTTGTCAAACTACATGCCTACATGTATACAGGATGGAAACAAAACTGAGCATCCCTTTTATTTTTGTAACCGAAGCAGACATATCGAATGAATGAATACTTTTCATCATCCGAAATATCCAAATTATGACCCATTCAAATCTTCTTCAGCATGCAATTCCCAACAAAACAAAAACAATGAATAATAGTTATTAATTAAAAAGAGAATATTAAAAAGGACATCACAAAATAACAAAGGGAATAAACAATACGAGGCCTTTCGGTCATTTTATTTTCAAAGACCTTCCTCAGGTATAAAAAATCTTTTTGAAAGTTATAACTGAAAATCTTCTTTCAGTAAAAGATAAGAATATAAGTTTAAATAGATACATTGTTGAGAGGTATTAATTATTTCATCAGTTGATTGTTTACATCATTAGTTTGATCATTTCAAATTGTTACAATCAGAGAATATTTGTACATTGTTATTTAGAATTGATTAAAGGTATATTTACATATTTTTATATTAAACTGATTATCATTATATTTACAAAATATAAAAAAAGAATATAATTAAACAAATTTTTATATCATATTTGTGTTCATCAATTCTTTTTTTCATAAAAAAACAATAGGAAACTTTTTACTAAACAGAAAATTAGAACAAAATAATAATAATAAACATATAAAAAATAATGTTATCTATGTAAAGAATGTAATGATCATTATATCGGTCAAACAAAAAGAATTATGAAAAAAAGAATTGATGAACACAAAAATAAAACAGAAAAATGTAATGAGAATAATCAATTATATCTACATAAAAAAAACAAAAATCATGAAATTGATTGGGAAAATACAAAAATTTTAGGAACTGAAGAACATTGGCAAAAAAGATTAATTAAAGAAAGCTACTATATAACCAAATCAAAAAATTGTATAGCCCATCAATCATATAAATTAGATAAAAAATGGGAAATATTGGAATAAAAATTTTAACTTTATAATAAATCTTTTTAATAACAACTTTAT